>CANYBF010134259.1:0-58830 GCA_948192965.1 Dalechampia spathulata | reverse complement strand
ACATTTTTCAAATTTAACAAAATAATTATATAAAATTTAATTTAATTTAATATTATGCTAATTAATATTAATATTTGCTCTCATTTTTTATAAAAGAAATGGATGAAAACATTATATAAACAATATTTTAAATAAGTACATAATGCTTACAAATGACGGATCAAAAAAATTTGAAAATATAAAATATAAAATAATTGTAAATGACGGGTCAAAAAATTTATTCTAACGGGTGACACACATTATGAAATTCTAGTATACATAAAAGGATGAAACGATATGATGATGTGTGTGGTCAAAATGGCACTAAACAACAAAACATTTATGTCTTTTAGGATTCAAAAAGGTCTATATCACTAATATAATAATATATTATACTTTTCATCAATATTTAATTATTATTAATTATTAATATAAATAATAATTTATTATTATTTTATATTGTATTGAGTAATATAAGAATTATTATTATTATTATATTCATAAATTTAAGAAAAATAAAAGAAACTATTACTACAATTTTGTCATTCGGTTAAATCGAATAATTTAATTCTACTGACCGGCTCCGGCCTATTTCCGGTTCGACAATTTTCATCTTAAACCGCTTGTAAATAAATTGGACGTCAACTTTACCTACCAATCCAACCCCAACAATTTGAACCGCAGTTGAAGTCAAAGGCCGGTCAAACTTCCGACAAGAAAATGACACAACCACCCACCTCTACCACCTACACCACCATTCCGATCTCCTCCACCGACGTTATTTCCCGATCACTTTATAACCTTACAACTGCCATCTCCAACCACCGCCCGTGGCCCGAGCTTATCACATCAGGACTCTTCTCCCGACCTGACTCCGTTTCCTCTGCATTAACTCGTCTCCGCATCAACTTCCGATACTTCTTGATCAATTACGCTATCATAATCTCCTTGTGTGCTGCCGTTTCCCTCATCGGATCACCGATGACTTTAGTCATACTCTTGTTTGTCTTCGCTCTCTGGTTGCTTCTCTATTTCTTCAGAGAGGACCCGCTTGTGTTATTCGGGTATCAAGTTGGTGATTATATGGTTATGATGGGTTTAGTTGTGGTTTCGATTTTAGGGTTTTGGTTAAGCGGTGGGTTTTGGAGTTTGGTGTCAGGGATTTGTGCTGGGTTTCTGGCATGCGGGTTACATGCGGTTTTGAGGAATACTGATGGGTTGCTTGTCGATGATCAACAAGAAGCTTCTTCAAGTTTGATTGGTTCTGGTTCTGGTTCTGGTTTTGGTCCTAAATATGGAACGGTTTCTGCAATTTGATTCTGGGGGATCTTTTTTACCCCATAGAACTCCGATTTAACTAAATTTTCCTTCTTGTAAATTGCAATTGTTTGATTCTTTCTTTACAATCCTTCAGAATTGTGTGATTTTGGTTTTCTTTCTAGTTCGGTGTGTGAATTTGACTGGTAATTGTCTTTGTATGGTTCTTGGATTGTATTGCTTTGAAAGTGTATTCCTGTTTCTTTGATTCAACTCCATAACTGTAATTTGTTTCCCCATTTGCGGTGTTTGAGTTTTCTTATCATTGATGGACTCTCCTTTCAAATTGGTCTCGTGAGAAATTTCAAATTCATAATCTAACAGTCCCAGAAATTGACTTCAATCTCATTGATATGGCTTTGTTGGTTAGCTAAATATGTTGAAAATTAAGTTTTTTCCCCCGTGGTTTGAAGGAAAGATGTACGATTCAGCTTGCTTAGACATATAAGGTAAAATCTTGTAATGTTGCCACTGTTGTCCGCTATAGAACATGTCCTATGCATTTAACCCTCCAAATCATTATTCACATTCAGACAAAGAAAAATCAAGCATTCTCAACTACCCCTTGTTTTTCGTGCATGTCCTTTTCATTGCATGTGATATGATTCTTCTACTCTGATCCGGTATTTTGGATAATCTGAAATGTCATCTGAATTAATTGGGATTTTGAAGTTGAAGGTGATGTGCAAATGTGATATTGCAACCTTATGGAGAAATTTGTAAAAATGGGGAAAGCTTATGATTATTTTTATAACTGAAAGTGATTACAATGTCAAGAAAAAAACTAAGCTCTCCCATGCTATAACGGAGCATTATATTTTGCTCCTCATCCTAACTAACTTTGCTAGTGTTTCTTGTGCAGCTAAGGTTTGAGCATGGTTGTGGCCAAGCATTACTGTTCGGATACTTATGCAAGTTCGACATAGTTTTTCGCCGCTGTCAAAATGCCCACCTCTCAGCAGTAGCTTTGCTCTAGTTTCAAGCAAGGTAGCCTTCAGCAATGTTACATCCTGCCATAAGTATTCGTCCACCCTTTGCTCACCTTGTATCTTCTTCCTCCAACATAGTGAATCATGGCACCAGTCTTGTATTTGAGACACAAATGACTTCTCTACTTCTTCAAGGACATTAGTGCACACTTTCAGAAGCTCCAGCGCTAAATTGCACCTTGAGAAAGTTGTGAAGGCTCTGATAGCTATTGGCAGAGCTGTCTTCTTTATGTACAAAACCATATCAGCTGCCTTCAGTTGGACAAGAGGGGGTTCAGATTTGAACCCAAAGACGAGAAATGCAGTTGCCCATAAATGATCGAAGTTGATTGTAGGGTTACCAATTTTACTTGCTCCCCTTACTGTGTCCTTCGCAGTTGATAACCCGTCTTTTCTTCTTGCAAAAACTTGAGTTAAAGGATGGAATTGAATCCAACAACCAGGTTGTTTGTTTGCTTTTCGCGCAAGTCCTAGTTTAACAAGAAGAATGGCCGAATCTTCTTCACTTTGGGGTGCTAATGCACAGCCAGAGCAGCAGGCGAATGCAATGCTTAAACATTTGGCCCATTGCTTAAATTTGTTTCTGATTGCAAACGGACTCTTAGCTGACGTCGCTAGCATGGTTGCTGAAATGGGTGAAGGAGCGAACCAAGCACCGACAAGAAGCATTCTTGAGGCAAGAAGGTTCTTTGTGCCATTAGTTTGCAGGACTATGAGACAAAAATGTAAAAGCTTCATTAGGAAAGGATTGTTTTTACAGTATTGCTCGTCCTGTATGCTCATATAGGAGTGTGCAGATCCATCTTCATGTGGAACTTGATTCACAGCTTCATAGAGTGCAGCCGGTGAAATTGAAATCTCAGAAAGAAGTGAACCTATCACCCACAAACCAAAGCTCAATCTTCCCAGTTTCTCATCAAATTTCTGAAGGAACTCTAGCTCTTCACTTGGGTAGTCACTTTTCCTTCTTCCTCTCATTAAGAGCATTGCATTTGATAATGTCAATGGTGGAAGCTGCATGATTTCAAAAGTCATCACCTTGGTTAGTCTGGTTGTGATAATCACATGTGACCCTTTAGTGTTCTTTGGAATCAAATCATACAGATCCTTCCCCTCCCACCATTCTGTTTCTGTCTCGAGATTGTCAATAATAAGAAGATAGGGTATGTCTCTGAAAAGTTCCCGCTTGACTCTCTTGAATGCTTCAAATTCTTGCTCTTCGAAGCTTCTAATTCTTTCCCTTTCCTTTTCACCGTTAGCACTCACATCCAATCCCAAATGCAGCGAGAGATTCAGTATGTTCTGCCTGAAATATCGAGCTTCTCCACCTATCCACAGCACCATTTTATATCTTTGAGCGTACCTATAAGCAAATTCAAGTGCCAGCTCTGTTTTTCCCATGCCTGCTGCACCGTTTATACAAAACACACTGTTACTACCCAAGCTCTTGTAGTTCCCACTTTTTGATTTCTTGTATTTTGATCTCTTCATTGAGTTCCTTCCCATTACAGGTTCCACCCAAGCCTCCAATGCGGGTTCTTTGCATTTTCCTCCCAACTCCAGATTAATATATTTTCCCCCTCTAGCAGTGTCGGTAGCCTCCTCGCTCTCCTCATTTTCCAGGCTATCAGATTGCCCACTGGCTTCTCCTTTTATAATAGGAACGGATTGCTTCTGTTCAAGACAATCCCCTCGTCCAAACAAGGCAGTTTCAATGTCCATGATCTCCTTCTCCCTACCAACAAAATATCTGTTTCGCGGGAATGGAAGCTCCTCGTATCCTTCCATTGAATCAATCTCTGCCACACTCTTTCTACCAAGCTTAGCTCTTAACAGACAAGCAACTTTAGCCACACAGCTTCTCCAGTCATCCTCATTTGTTTCCAACTTGAATTCATGAGAGTTCAATAGTCCATCAATGGCTTGCTTTTGTTCTTTATCGATTGAGTTGCAGTAGAGAAGGCCCATGATTTCAGCAAGCCCAGTGCCGAAGAATAGCGGGATTAAGTTCTTCTTTTGAGCAAAGAATCTAATCTCTTCTAAGCTCAGATGGTTAAGAAAGCTAGAGTTGGTCACTACTACAACTCCATAAGTGACTGAGCAAATAACTCTATCTGCTACCTCCTGACTTTGATCACAACACTTGGCTCTGTCAGCAACAAAGCAAGCAATCCCCTGAAGCTCCAGCTCAGATTTAAGCCATTTACAGAAGCGGATAAGATTAGGATTCTGGCCATGGAAACCAATATAAACATCATAGCTGAGTTTGGCATCGGATGCTGGTGAAAAAGAAGCTTTAAAAGACACGCGAGGGACAGGAAACGAGAAGGAGATGCGTGGAGGGGCAGGATCTTGAACTGCTCCACAGGTGACATACTTGAGCTTTGCATCAGCTGGATCATCAGAATATTCATATTGGTCTGATGGTGGAGTGTAGGAGCTACTCGGTATGTCATCAGATTGTGAACCCCTGTATGATGACACTAGTGGTGATGGGTGGGTGACTATAGTTGGATTATTCTCTGGTGGAGTGTTCTCTTGGGCTTTTAGGGTTACGCTTACGGCCCTTGGTGATATATATGGTGATTGTAGGGCTGAAACAAATGCTGATGACGGTGGTGACACAAGAGGAGAGTTGTATGGGGATGATTCAATGGAGCTCTTCAAGTTTGGAGAAGCCAAATCTGAATTTGGACAAGAAAGATGAGTTGAGATGGTTTTACCATTTACATTGCAAGAAGTTGAAATCTTGATGGTGAGTCCACTTGGAGTTTCTTGTGGAACTTCACCAGAAAGTGATTTTTCTTCACCCATGGTTATGAATAAGAAAGCTTTTCCAGAAAATCTTTGTGCGTACAGTGGAAGTAGATCTCACTTCTTTGAAAGCTGAACTTGACAATATTCTCTTCTTTAGAAAACTTTGTACTTTCCTGTTGATTTGCTTTCAATAATGTAACAGACTGGTAGTTGATGAAGAGGCCCCATTATTTGCTTCACAGGAACCATTTTTGTCTGAATGTTATTAGCTCTTTCTTCATCAGATTGGATTCCTTTGTTACCATCTAAGCTGACAGAAACATTATTCAAGCAAAGGAAAGGAAAAAGTGTATCCAAAAGAAGAAGAAGGAGGAGAAGAATGCAACAGTAGCAACTAATGGTAATTACATGAGAAGAAAATCTGCATGTGATGTATCAGCCTCTCATGGTGGGCCTCTGAGAGTCAGAGTTAGACCCATAACTGTAATTTTCTCTGCCTGCTCAGGTACCACAAGACAATTGACAACATGAGGAAAACAGCTCAAGCATGAGTGTTTCTTGCTGTTCTGAGGACTGAAACCAATGAAGCTTTCAAAGCTTTGCTCTGGAGCAACAGATCATCGTAAAAACTTAGAACCTGCAGAAAGAAAAAACGAGGAGGAAAATGGAAAACAAAAAAAAGAGGGACTTGCCTGGTTTGCAAAATAGAAAAGGACCCTTTTGCTCATCTCAAAACAAGCTGTACAGTACAGAAGAGAGAATCTAACGTAAGGGTTGAACGAGGAAGGCCCTTTTTAAAACTTAGAAATACTTACTACTAAGCCAAGTGCTTGAAAAGATGCAGAGCCCTTAATGGGGCTGCAATGCATATTATATTAATACCGTCTTGGGGTTAGGCAGCTTCTTTTTGTTTTATGTGTAGTTCATTGTGATATATATATATAAAAAGAAAATGGGTTTTGTTTTTTAATCTCTTTCACAGAAGCCAAGAAACCATTGGCAAGGAAGAAGACAGAGAAAAGGGCACTGAGAGAGGAACCTCATTCAGATATTGCAGTTCATCATGCTGTTCAAATTCAAAGTGAGTATTTATTTATTTTTTTTGAGCTGTAACAGTATTTTATTTTATTTAGTCTGTAGGTTTTCCTATGCACGTACTTGTTGTCTGACAATTCTAAAACTATTGTGCACCGGAAATTGCACCGACGACCGGTCCAACTTCAGCCTGGTTGGGCTTTTTCCAAAATATATGTATATATATTATAGATATTTTTTATGAAGAAAATATTAAAATAAAAAAATATTTATTAATACAATAAAAGGCTGGCCACCCTAATCCTAAAATAATATTACTTAATTACTTTTTTAATTTAGTGATTATATCATTTAAATATTCTTTTAATTATTTTTTTTATAATTTTACATTCCATAACCTTATAGGATGGAAAAATTTTTGGATGATCCGAATTCATCATGTAAGATTATAGATCTATACACGTGTAAGTTTTTATTAAATGTTAAATATTTATTGATTATTATTTATATATTAACAATTAATGATAATTATACATAATTAAATAACAACCAATAAATATTTATTTAATAAAAATTAACACGTATTAATATATTATTAATGAGTCTATAATCCATCAAGATTTAAGATAGATAAAGGAGTTGGAGTAGCATGAACAAAAAGGGGAAATTATGAGTGACTTTTATTTATTTATTTATTTATTTATAGTTAAATAGTGCTTCAATTTATTAATATTATCATGTAAAAAACAAGTGGAGCCCTCCATATTGATGATAGAATTACAATGCAAGTGGAAGAGAGAATTTTAAAAAATACATTAAATTAAGAATATCTGTAATTATTACGATCGGTTCTAGTAAAATTGATCTCCCTTAATGCATTGATATTATTATAATTTAAAAGCAGAATAAAATTATAAATAATAATAAAATTATAAATAATAATAAAATTATTATATTATATAAAATAAATAAATAAATAATTATACATATTGAAAGAAGATAGAATGAGTGCGATGCAAAGTGGATTCATTGTATTATCCTCATTTCTTATTCTTTTTTTTTTTTTAATACCCATTTCAAATGCCATCAACAAAACCAATCCAATTACTCGAATATACTTTATTTATAAATTAAATCGAATTAAAATTATTTTGATTTTAAAAATTTATAAACTATATTAAATTACTGTTCAATTGATTCAGACATTTAATATATATATTTAGATATTTATTTTAATTAGTGCGAAATGCATATCAAATAAGTCCTTGAAGGAGACGTATCAAAGAAGCCAAAATTCAAAGTAAAGAGTACTTTGCACGTAATAATCACATTATAAGACAAAACACATTAACATTAATTGATTTCGAAAACCCAAAAACCATCCAAATTTCATTACATTTCTCATTTAATAACTCACACTTTAATTAATTAATTTTGATTTTACGGGTCATGAATTTATTATGACAATCGATGGTAATATAAGATCGTTAAATAATAATAATATAAAATTACAGGATGATATTAGATCGTTAAATGATAACAATATGAATTTATTAAATGATAATATAAATAATAATAGTGATATAAAATTGTTAATTGGGGCATAATTAATTAATTTGTTAATTAGTTTAAATTAAGTTAATAAGATGACGGGGGCATGGGAGAGATGATTAGAAAGCTGAGATAGGCGCGTGTGTACTTGAAATCCGTAACAGCTGGACAGTCGAAATTGCTCCGGAACTTCTCTCCATCTTCCCCATGTGGCCCATCTCATCTTGTCCACCCTATTCCTTTTTCTTTCATTTAATTTTCCTTTTAATTCCTCTGATTAAATTATTGTGTAGCTCATAATTTGCTATATATATATATATATATATCTGTCAAAATCCAAACATGGTCGAGGGTTTTCTTTTCTTTTAAATTTTTATGACATCACTTCTATTATCTTCATCAATCGTCCAAAATCAACCACCCAAAGCTTTCATTTTTATTGGGTTTATGGTGTCTATGGCAGGTATTTTCCCTTTTGTCTCTTATTATAATTACTTATTCCTCTTTTTTTTCTTTTCTTGTTTGCTTTTTCATTTTTGGGTCAGATTTTAATTTTTCAAGTTTATTTGTTTATTTTTCTCCAAAAGTAATTCCTTTTTTGATAAAGATATGATCTTTATTATTGTAATTAAGAATATAGAATTGAATTTGATGCTAGCAAGTGATTCATTTAAAAGGGTGTTTGATCTTATGTTTCGTTTCCAGATTGTGGGGTTGATTTGAAAATGTTATTGCTGGAATGATTGTTTATTGTTCTTGATCTTGATCCAGAAAGGCACCCTTTTCATATCTAGTTTTTTTGAGGCTTATGGATTTGGAAAGGGAAAATTCTGCTCATGAATCCGTTGAAGATGATGAATTAACCACCAATCAAGATGGTGTTTCAAATATTTATCATAATGAGTTAAAGATTAATGGTTCTTATTCGGAAGAGAATCATGATGTGGGTACTAGCAGAGTTGTGGACGGTAATACTTCCAGCAATGATGGAGAAGTTAAAGAAGAGAATACAATGGACCAAGTGGCTAGTCCAGAGCCAGATAAATCTCCTTCTATAGGGTCATCTCCAACAACCAAAGGGTATGGATTGAGAAAGTGGAGGCGGATTAGGAGGGATGTACTTAAAGATGTTGGTCCTAATGTAGATAATAGTAAAGTTTTGAAAAGGGTATTGTCTGTTTCTGGGAATGTTAGCAAAGCAACAAGTTCGATAATGCCAGGTGACATCGTACAAAATAGCAATGGTTCTGTTGGATCGACTAACGCGTTAAGAAATGTGGATGTTGTTGAGGGGTTGATGACTTCTGGGTCTAATTTGGAATCCGGGTTTGTAGTTGGATCTGCATTTCTAGGAGGTGAAGATTCTGATAATAGTGAGGATCGAAGTAGCAAGTCATCAACAGCGGCGAGTGCTCCAAGGTTGAAGCATGATCTCCCTACGGTGCTGGGGTATGTACGGGAGAAAGACAAGGTCAAGAATTTGAGGGGGAAGAATTCTGGTGGCTTGATTCAACGAGGTCAGCAAGGCAAAGCACGAGTTGAAAGCAGTAAGAAGCCTAGAGGAGAAAGGGTCAAAATCGAGAAGGAAAACTCTCATTCCAGCATTGAATCTGACTCCAGAAGCTCCAACTTTGTCTTTATGCAGGGTGCTTTTTTTGCAAGAAGCAACATGAATCAAAGTGAAAGGTCAATGTATTATGACGGGGAAACCAGTGATGTACGCCATGGAGGGGAAGAGCAGTTTGACAATGGCCAAGAGAATGCAGGGGTGGATGAAAATGTATCTCAAGATGATTTAGCTGCAGATGCTTCGTGGGAGGGTAAGGAAGATAAAACGGATAACCATCGATCCTCAGCAGATCAGGATCCTTTAGCTGAGTCCATCCTTACCCTTCAATCACTACAAGAAGCCCTTGAAAGTGGTCAGTGTTCCTGTTATGTTTACTTTCTTTTAATAAGTCAGTCCTTTAATTGGTTTTGTTTTTCTCATTGAGGAAAAAAATGGAAACAAAAAGACCCTCATTATCCATAATAAAAGTTATCAAATCGTCTAGTTAGCATGATTCGCTAGAAGGCATATCAGTAGCCTGCTATAAATTTGTCAATCATGAAGGGAAAATCACACTCCAAGTCCATGATTTTCAACAGCTTAGTTTATTCTAATCTCGACTTGGAATATATCTAGTTTCGATGACAGACCGGATATGATAACTTTAATCAACTACCAGCCACAACTTATGCTTCGCTCATGAATGGCAAACATACTCGTTTTCTATAAAATAGCAAGCTTATGGAAATTTGGATGAGGATCTTTTTTGGAGCATAAATGATGTTAATTATGGCTGAAAAAGGCAACCATCCTCTGTTTTAGTTACAGTTAGAATTTTCTGGATGCTTGCTGTATGATAATTAGTTGTCCTTTAAGTTTAGATTATGCATCTTCGAGCTTCGGCTTCAACATTTCGCAAGGCTGTTCAATTAGATGGCTTTTAGATTCTAACTGTATTTTACCTGGCGTAGAGCGACTTTTGAATTTTACTGTTGGAATGTTTTAATGTATTCAATCTAAACTTGGATAAGATTTTGAACGCAGAGGTTAAAAACTTGGGACAGATTGGGAAGGGTAGCAGCACTGCAGAAGATACCACTTTAGCTGACCGAGGAGTCCACCAACCAAGCTCGTCTGAACAGTTTGATTCTGAAAAACACAGACAACCAAGTTCCTCTGAATCCCAAGTATCAAGCATGAGAGAAAAAATAGAGTACCTGGAAAGTGAAATGGAGAAGGTGGAGGCTATGATCAAAGTGAAGGAATCCAGAGCTGTTGAACTTGAAGAAAGCTTGATCAGTGGCAAATCAGCAATGCAGGAATCAGGAAACCCTGTCGAGTTGAATCAGGTTGAGATTGAACTTGAGAGCATTTTCAAGCAGAAGCTGGAGGCTGAGCTCGAGTATTTGACCCTGACAAAGACAATACAGAAGTTGAAACTTGTTGCAAGCGATCAAAAGACCTACTTCGAACACCAAGAAACTTTAGCTGGTGAACAAGCGCAGATCCTCAACAAGCTTGGGGAGGAGGCAGAGAGGAAAGCTGCAAAGCTTTCAAAACAAACCGAGGAGTTGGAAAAATACCGTAGAGATATTTTAGAGACTGAAGAGGTGTTAAAAATGCAGAGAAGAGTATGCAAGGTTACTTCATACTTGCTTATGCAATTAGCTTTGCTTACCTTAGTGTTTCTATTGGTAGTGCTGCAGATATCGCCTCAATCCGGGGTAGATGTCCCCACGTAAATCCTTTACAAGTAGGTCTTTCTTGTTCAGTGTATTCTCTACTTTGGTAGGAAAGATCTGAAGCTTAAATTTTGTTGTTAGATTTCATATTTCGGGGTGGCATTTGGGGGGTAGTTGGAGTTGTAACAAAGTTTTCAGCTTTATGATGCGTCGTCTTTGTAATTCATTGGTTTTAGTATTTCCTTTTTGAGGTTTATACATATATATATATATATATATATACACTAATGAACAACAGGTCTTCCTTTTCATGAAGACAATCCCATGCCTCGATTACCAGATTTTCATTTTCCTTTTGGAAGAAGAGCTTGTGACAGGTTCTTCATCATCATAGATTTCTCAAAGGCTTCCATCTCAGTATCAGTTTTCTTGTTTCCAAGAGCAACAGAAGCAGAAGGTCGGAAACCGTCCTTTTCTTACGGTCGGTCCTCCATGAAACCTCCTCGGAAGTTGAATAATCAAATACCCAATCTTTACGCCTATAATCCTTGTTTTAAGTATTTTTGTTAGATTAAGATTTATTTCAAAGTATTTGAATAAATATGAGAGAGTATCATCTTGCCAACTTGTTGATCAAATTAATCAATAATTTAAAATTACTTCTTTATACTTATAATTCAATAAAATATATCTAACAATGCCAAAATCTACATTAAAAAGGATATTTACAACATGTAAATTTATATATTTTCCATATTTTTTAATAAGAAATACTTTTCCAGAAATATCAAATAACATGAGAAAAAAAAAAGTCTTTTTCATGGCAAAATTTGAACAAAGCACTACCAACCAACTGCAAAGTTTATACATAACGGGGAGCAGAATGATGTCCTCCAATGGAAGGTTTGATTCTCAATTGGCATATGATGGTCTATATTCCAACATCTAACTCTTGTATCTCTCCTTGTCCTTCAAACCTTTCTCCTGATAAATCTGCATCAGCACACACAAGTTTAATTCAAACTCTAATTGCATTACTCGAACCAAACACATGTAAATTACAAGAATTTACAGTATCAAGTATCCGAAAACTGCATAAAATAATTGGCAGGATAAAAGGAAAAACACAGGCTTAAGCACATAGTATTAGTCACTTGCGCAAACTTCAGTATCGTGCAACGCATTATTATTTGTCAAAACTAGAGAAGAACCGTGGATTTTACAGCATTTTAAGGTGAATATATCTGTTAATAAGCTTGAAGCCATGAAAATGTGTATTTTACCTGTTTTTCTGCCTCCGTCAGGTTGTTCCATAGGTAACCAATCTTCTTGCTAATGACTTTCTAAAACATAATTTACCCCAGTCATACACGTAAACAATTTGTTCCAAAGTTAGACATCCTATGAACATTCAGAATGATCATCTTTTTTAAGTTAGACATCCAATCATGTTAGCCACTTCAAATATAACCAAAATAATATATATATAATTTAACTCATCTGTCAACTTTCTCATTCACGCTAATTTCATGCCACAACCAAGAGACATCCAATAATTCTTGGAATTAAAAGGACTTCAAATTTTTCAATGCATAACAAGACAACTAGGCTTATCTGTGAAGCATGGTTTCTTCAGTTTCTCAACGCAACTCACTTCCCTTGAAAAGTTTAATGCATCACACCAATAACCCAATGGGCCTATACCTGAAGGCAACATTTTGCATCTATATTGACATTGTGGATTCTTTTTAAAAAAAAAAAAAACAAACAATAGGATTTAAAGGATTTGTTGTTTTAAAAGAATTCCTTTTGAAGGAAAGCATCAATTCATGTGTTTTTTTCAAATAAAAAGTTTGAACGATAGTTTTGGAAAAAAACTTTGAAAAAATGTTTGAAATGTGCACCTAAATCACAATATCAAAGGGGATTTTTACATGTTTGAAAGAGTTTATTTAATGGCAACTTAGGGTTATCTGAGAAACCCACACCATCAAACAAACAAGAGAACCTTAAGTCGTCACTACCTCCTTTCTAGGATGAGTGTGATGGCACGAATTCTTAACAGGACTCAAAACAACTCCAACAGTAGTGGGTGTTAAGAATCTAGATCACATCATGAAGCCAAAATGTAATCACCTCACAGAAATTTAAACTGAATAATTGCTGAGACCATGTTGAGCATAAGCGATCATAAATCAGAACTAAGAAGTTGAACCTAATAGCAGAATCTCAAGGAATTATCCAAAATAAAATGAATCCAATCAAGCCATAGCAGCGCATTTTAAATTTCAAAACTTCAGCCGAGAGTTTGAAACAAGTATCACAAAGTATCAGGTTTCTATTACACACACGACAAAATAAAGTTATCTACTAAAAAGTGAAGTTGACATTTCTATTTTCATAAAAGAAACTACTTTACTGCAAAGGACATAACAAACGACACATTACAATTACCTCTAACGATGAATATTCAGCATGGCCTTAGCCTCAGTCTGCTCTTCCAACAACTCCTCGCTCGCATACTTGCTCAACAACTCCATCTTCTTCTTCTCAACAATCATTCTCTCAATCTCCTTCTCATCCGGCAATGGCACATGTACAACAAATTCCTTCGTCTTCTCCATTCTCTCCTTCTCTTCCCTCTCCCTTTCTCTCTCCCTCTCTTCCAAGATCACACTCTCCTCCTCCTCAACCAACACCGTTGCCGCAGCCATATTCCCAACACTAACAACCTCCATCGCGCCTTTCCTCGCTTCCTTCCTAATCTCATCCATCCTCCTCCACTCTTCCACCGCCGCCACCCTCATCCTGTTCTCTGCTGGCCCTTCTACCTTCTCCAAAACCCCGTCCTCGTCATCTCTGTAACCATAATAACTTGCATCTATTCTTTTGTAAATATCATACCTCGTTCTCCTCTTTCTCAATTCCGGCGGCTTTTCGAACAATTCTTTCACTCCTGGAAGCTTCTTGGCCGCTCCAAAATACCTGTACCCTGGCCCACGACCGCTAGGGTTTGGCACATCGACTATGTTTCCTTCTAAATCGGTCATTTTAGGGGCATGCTTGGTGTAATTAGGACCGCCGAGTTCGATTATTCTGCGCTCCCAGTGTGATTTTTCGCGAATCAGTTTGTTGATTTCGTCGTTGAGGTCGCGCAAGCGGTGTTCTCCTAGACCTTCGTTTTGAATTTCGGCCACTTTGCGGCCGATTTCTCGCATGATTTGCTGTCGCCATTTGTCTGTTTCGGCAAGATCGCGGCATTCGGAGGCTAGATAGGGACGGCGTTCTTTAGGTTTCTTCTTCTCTTGTTCTTTAAATGCTATAAATCGATTTAGCATAGACTGTGCTTTCTCTTCGTTACGTGCCATGTTTGCTTTTGGATAATAGAAGCCTACGCAGTGCTCCGCGAATTGGGAATTATACTATCCACTCCTCGGCAATAAATAGCAGCCCGCGCGGATCGATCCCAGACCCATCCGAACCCTAAACTCTCGAAAAAAAATATTTAATATGATTGAAATATTTTAACAATATATAGAACAATTATCATGATAATAAATTAATAATAAAAGGACTTGTATTTCAATTTATGCATTAATTTTAATTAAACTAATAATTCCAATATTAATATTAATCTAACTAATAAAAATATCTTACTATAAATTATTATTTTTATTAAAATTAGAGGCATAAATGAGTATCGAGTAGCTCATTTGTACCGAACCATATCAAACTAATAGATCGACAGCTTCTGACAGGTTCTTCATCATCATAGATTTCTCATAGGCTTCAAGAGCAACAGAACCAGAAGGATCGAAGCATGACCCTGGAAGACTCCTGCATCCTTTATGGAAAGCCTTCCTCGACCGTACCTCCAAGGAAGTTGAACCATCAAAGGTTAAACTTTGACGCATGAACCTTGCTCGCTTTGCATGTTGTTATTTGGGTTCAATATGTGTGGTGATCATCAGCATGATCATAATGTAACATGGACGGTGCTGTTGAAGTTGAAGAGTTGTCATTCCTGTCATTGTTCGCTTGCTACATGCTTTATGCAACATTCCATGGATATTTCAATATTTCAATAATATTTAAGGAAATATCAAATAACATGGAAAAACAAAAGAACTACATGAATCCTTAGGCTGTCCATGGAGAAAATCTGAAGCTATAACTGTATTAAAACTGTCTAGATGAGTACAAACTAAGGACACAGGTTATAGCAATTTCTGAGCTCCTACTCGTCAACATGTAACAGTCTTTTCATGACAACAAAGAGGCAAAATTTGAACAAGCTAAACTGGCAGCACTACCAACTGCAAAGTTGATACATAATGGGGAGAGGAATGAAATCCTCCAATGGAAAGTTTGGTTCTCAATTGGCATATGAAGATCTATATTCCAACATCTCACTCTTGTATCTCTCCTTGTCCTGCAAACCTTTCTCCTGATAAATCTGCATCAGGACAATCAAAAGTTCAACTCTTCATTTTCAGTACTTTCGTTGCATTACTCGAACCAAACACATGTAAATTACGAGAATTTATAGTAAGTTTACGCTATCAAGTATGTGAAAACTGCATAAAATAATTGGCAGGAGAAAAGGAAAAACATATGCATAAGCACATGGTATTAGTCATTTGCGAAAACTTCAGTATCGTGCATACAACTGAGAAACACATTATTATTCGTCAAAACTAGAGAAGAACTGGGAAACCCTTTTGCGGAAATGGGAGAACAAGGTAAAAAATTTACAGAATTTTAAGGTGAATGTATCTGTTAATAAGCTTGAAGCCATGAAAATGTGTATTTTACCTGTTTTTCTGCCTCTGTAAGGTTGTTCCATAGGTGACCGATCTTCTTGCTAATGACTCTCTCTTGCCCAGAGTGTAAAGGCTTTAGCCGAGCATAATGCTCGGCGAAAAAGAAATTGTAGCCACTCCTGTGCGACTTGGGACGAGAAGGATCACGTAATAATAATCGTGATCTTTTCCGATGCCGATGAGGAGCTAAATCTGAAGAATGAGAACTTTGAGAGATGTCAAATGAGTTGGGAATATGATAAAGGACGCCTTTAAGTTGTTCAGAGCCTAAGGTCACAGTAACCAGATATCCATTATCAAATTTTCCATCAATGATTCCATTCACTGAAGAACCAAGCTGCACTTCGGGGCTTCCTGCAACCACATGATTGGTAACATATCCTAATGCAAGTAAGAATTTTACTTTCATATCCTGCAGGCTTAAGATTGCAGATAAAATAGTACAAGGAATTATTCATATAGAAATAGTACAAGAAATCAAAATGTTTTAGGCAAGCTAATGAACATTTTTGAAATTTCGACAGCATTCAAGATTACAGCATTAAATATCAATTTATTCATTATGCAACTTGAACAGATACAAATGACTAGAACAATAAATGAACAAAGGACAATTACTTGACTTGCCCCCGAACTTGTAGCTAAGATTCAAATTGCCTCAATTTCTACTTTTTGGCCATTTTGCCCCCTAAATGAACAAACGTTTTTAGAATTTTGAGTATAGAAGATTACAATATTAAATATCAATTTATTTATTCCATAACTTGAACAGATATGAATGATCGAGACAATAAATGAACTAACTGTTTATATTTTATGCCATTTTTATCATGTATGCATGCTCAAAATCTACTGAATTATCTCAGACAAGTATTACAAAAGCATGTATAGCTAATCAGAAACATAAACATCCGAAAATACGTGAAACACGTACAAGTGGTCTGAGTAATATAAAGTTATTACATTAAAATGCATGTAAAACTGGTCCTTACCAGGGGACTGGTTCATCATAGCACCTTCCTCTAGATTAGTAGATCCATTACCAAGATTTCCATTCACAGCATCTGCAAATAGAAAAGTTGACATACGTATGTGCATGGAAACCACTTAAAGCAAAGAATATCATTATGTCTAGATACCTGACATGGAGATTGAAGAGACCGTTTTGTTGAATTGGTAGACCTGCTCAAAATGGTAAAGTAATGACAGGTAGTACTTTCTTAATACAAAAGATGCACTAGTAATTGTTGATGGAAAATTAAAGGCTGCTATCACTTCCTTCCATTTTCGATCCCTAACAACCTGAAGGAGCATCAAAAAAAAAAAAAACCATAAAGCTGTTAATTGAACTACACATTACCGAAGCAAAAAATGAAAGTTCTACACTACGGCAAATTACTTCAGTTTAAAACCATAATTGACAGCATTTGTGTTCAGTTATAAACAAATGAGATCACACTCATTTAAAAGAGTATTGACAGTTCCATTTCAATCTTGACATTAGAGGGTGACTATTGTTGAGATAGACTAGGCCAGCTTAATTGTATGGTTGATGAATATAGCACCCATTGCTTATTCATATCTGTTGACATACATTTTTATCAGGTCCTTCTATCTTGTCCTTTGTTCGCATATGTAATGTTATCACTCTGCATGACTTTCGTATCAAAGAGTGTTTGACCAAAATTTCTCAATCTCTTTTCAATCTAATGAGAATCCTTTAGAAAAACAAGTATGTTATGTGTATTAAATTCAAAATTTAGAAGTTAAAATCTATTTCACAAGGTCAATTTTATGAGTTGCTTTATGCAGAGAATATTTTACAGTTAAACAACTTTTAAGAGATAGAGCAGAAAAATCTGCAGTTATGGAGAATGTAATGTTAGCAAGTTTTTGTTGTTCAACAACAAAGCACTTCAATCTCAAGATTATATTCAAGAAATGAGTCAATTCAGAACCAAAGAAATAGGTTATTTGGAGAAGCCTTAAACAATATGGTCATATATCAAAAGTTAATAATGTTGAATTTAAGAATTGACATGAAGAATCTGCTTTGAACAAAGAAAGGAGATAAAGTCAAAGAGCAGCTGAAGTACCACACATAATTGATTACCTTTTGCAGCTGATAAACTATATGACGCTATGTAGCGGAGTTTGAAGCTTCATATTATATATAGGTATTAAAAGACAAGTTTTGTATTTCCATACATAGATGAGTTGAGCTTAACTGTATGATGGATAAGATGGGTTGATGAATTAATTATACTATTTTATTAGAATTAGTTGCTTCTTCACGTTAGTTGCATTCCTTTTATTTCGAAGTCTTTTTCACAAAATCTTATCTTTCTTGTTACATTTAACAATTTTATAACACAAACAGCTTTAAGGTATAATATCTTTTCTATATGGATAATAAAAATATCTATATACCTTCTCAAGGCCGCCTCGAGATGTAACCTCCACAAAAAGATGGTGAAGATCAAGAGCCTTTCCTCCCACAGTAGGAACCCTATGCAAGAAAAATTAGCAACTAAGGTTAATTTCATATGTTCACTCACAGTTTCTTGAAAAATAACAAGGAAAAACAATGCTTTATGTGTTTTCATTTTAACACAAGTTGTGCATTAAACTAGAAAATCAATGTCAATATAGTAGATTAAGGACACGATATAACGAAAGAGAACTTCCTGAAAGAGAATCTAATGAAAAGCAAAGAGGAAGGGTAATATAACTTGTTGCATAGTGCTTCTATTCAAATAAATGATATTGACCAATAATGGCGCTTTGATTCTCGAAATGTCATTGCGCCCAGTACTTAGATCAGATGTAGTTAATTTTGCAATTTCTATGCCTGGTATCAAATAAATGTCTCTAAGAGATTCAAGCATTTTAAAGACATGAAATTCTGAATCCAACTTTTTCTCTAACTTCCACCTGCAAGGATACCATGTATTTCCTATAGAAGTAATAAGTTTGCAGATTCCCTTCCCCAGTCCCATTCTTAGACAAAACCGGTTTATTAGATCATCACTGTATCAGGCTATTACGTGTCCATGGAGATGTTTAGTTCAGCTGCTGCAGCCAGCAGCTATCAGCTGGAGGTCAGCAGTTGGTCATTGGTCTAGCAGACAATTGTTGGCAGCCAGTGAATGTAATATTATTTACAGTTTGGTAGCTTAGCAGTTTAAATTCTATTTGATAATTGATGGATAAACTACAAATATTAATAGTACAAACATGCAAATTCAGTGACGGGACCAGAAAACTTCGAGATTATTATTCATTACATTTACTAAACTTTATATAGAAAGTGTATATTTCCATCCAAATTAAAGGGTTTTTCATCCCCGAACCAGGGACGGCCATGGCCACCCCCTCCGGTTCCGTTATTGTACAAAGTAAACTTTGCTGATGCATAACTAAAATTTTTGCAACTATCCCCATTTGAAGGCTTTTTGGTGTTAAATATTATTTACTAATGATTAAATCAAAGCTCTGAAAGAAAGTAACACAAACAGGTGGATTCTTAATTATGTCAAGTTAATGAGACAAAAGACTGAAACTTTACACTCTAAATTGTAGGGGAAAAACGTAATAGCCAAAGTAGTTTCCAGGAAGTAGAAGAGAGCAACATCAATTCTACAATAACAAAAAGAAGAAGTGGAAACTGGCAAACTAATGAAAAGAAACAAAAAGCACTGGAAAAAAAAACCTCAAAGGTTGCAATGAACAGTAGACATTAAAAAGAACTACTGAGTAACCCAGAAAACATGAATTGTATCAAAGGGTTTAGACCAAAACCCACTTACATGAACTTGGTGCCAAATGATTTATGAAAGTCCTTGAGCTTTTCCCAGAAAAGTTCTGAATTTTGAACAACATCCTCAAACCTAGCAGCTGGTGAAGGATAGGACCTCAAAGATTGGCTGTTACTTGGCTCACCCTCAGCTTCTTGTTGAGTGGAATTAACTATAGCAGTTGGGTTATGGGTCGACATTTTTCTTTCCCTTTTCTTTAGAGGTCTGTTTAAGACAAGAAGAGAAGGTAAAAGAATGATCTTAAGGCTAAGAATTGTAATTTCAGCACAATCTGGCAATGTCGGTTAATTCCTTTTTTTTTTTTTTTGGACAGAACACAAGACAAGAACAACCTTAGCCAGATATACGCAGATCTGAAGGATCACTGTAAGAAAGATTAAATTAAATTAAATTATTTTAGTTTAGTTTAGTTTAGTTTTTCTGGAAACTTTAGGATAATTAAGAACTTTTTTTTTCTTTTTTTAAATAAAATATTTAAAAGAGGGAGGAACAGATGGGTTAGGGTTGGATTAGGATTGGGTCAAAAGTTAGATGGTGACCTTTTTAAAACGCCGCTTTGATTACGAGGTCATTCTCGTAATTACACAGAAATACTTTTCCTTATTTTATTTTTAATTTGTTTTTTTTTTTTTACACTTTGCTTGCTTGAGTTTGTGTTTGGATGGAGGGAAAATAAGAAATTAAAGATTTTATGTGAATAATTTAATTAATCAATAAATTATAAAATTTTATAATGACATCATGTTTATTTTTGATATTTTATCCTATTTAGGGATAAATAGTCAATTCAATTTAGTTTAAAATTTTTGAATTTAGAAAATATTTAATTTAATAAAATTAAAATTTTTAGTTTAAAAATAAAAGAGATTAAATGAAAAATTAATTATATTTAATTTATATATTTAAATTTAATTTATATATTAACAAAAAGAATTAATTTAATTTTCATGTATTTTATATTAAATAAGGTTTGTTTATGGTATCCCAAAAAGAAGGGAGGGGCGGAAGTATCCCACGTTTCTTTCGGGCCTTTCAATCAATTAATAGGATTAGGATGGTCCATTATTAAACTAACATAAATATATTTAATAATTTTTTACTTTGATTTTATTACAAATATATAGATTTAAATGTAAATTATTATTATTATTATTGATAAAAACGTATTTTATTAATATAATTATTAATTAGAATTTGTTTATCTTATCAAAAAATAAATTAATAAATTAAATCTCTCTCTCTTCTTCATTTCTGTTGAGAGTAATGACAATGTCCCTTGCGGCATATAAAGCAAAACCACTTCTCTTCTGCTGTTCAGCAAAAAAAAAAAAAAAAAAACGACTTTTCTGTTTCTCACCTGTTTCTGTTTGTTTGTTTCTCGAGAATCTACACGGACGAAACAGAATTTTAATTCTCTTTCTTGGGAAAGGTTCGACAGTTTCACTAAGCCATGGCGACCTTGCTCAGAAAGGTATGGGTATCGGTGTCTAACCGAGCCATTCCATGCACGAGCTCCTGTCCTAATTCGGATAATCAAATTCCGAGCTACACTGAATCAGCATCGCTAGGAGACTTCTACCGATTACCGATAGATATTACGATGCAAATAGTGAAATTAGTTGGACCTAAAGAGGCAGCTAGATTGAGCGTAGTAAGTAAGTCATGGCGATCAGCTGTATCAGATAATCGCCTTTGGATTTACTTTATACAGAATTATCATGATTTATGGGACTCCGTTTTCTTCTCCGAAACACAGCTTCGATCCGGTTACCCGATCCTGTAGCTTCTCTTCACTCTTTTTTTCTTTTCATTTCACATCCCTAGTAATTCTTTCTCCAAACTTTAGAGCTAAATTAGGTTGAATATTTCTTTTCTTTTCTTTCTCGGATTGTAGAACTTACAATGCTATAATACCGGCGGAACTGTCTTTTATGCGTATATATGGGCAGCGAGAAAAAGTTCCTGGTTCTGTGATTATTGACAGTGAGTGTTTTGTTAATTTGTAGTTATGTTATTGAACATCATAAAGTGACTATCATATCCATTATGATGTTTATATGATATATAATGCATCATCATATAATAAATTAGTATTAAACTGTTGGCATAAATAATACTTCTCATCTTAATACCAAGAAATTCCCATTAATTAATTGCAAAATGGTGTTGAAAAAGGTGGTTCGGGATATTGCAAGTTTGGCTGGAGCAAATATGCATGCCCATCAGGACGATCAGCTACATTTTTGGTGAGCATTTGATTTTGACTCCGCATTTTTAGATTTTTTCTGTGGAATCAAATTCCGCCATGATTATGTAATAGTTTTTTGTTCGTCTGAAACATTCATTTTTTATTAGCTTTCTGTGTCTCTCTCAGAACAAGGTCTGTTCTTTTTCTTTATTTGGGCAGGAATTTGGTAACATAGAGTCTCCAATGTGCTCCAGGCTTACAAAATTTTTTTCTACTATTTGTAGTAGGTATATTCTTTTCCTTATATAAATATGTAATTAGATTAATACGCATGTTTTGCTTGGAACTAAATGTATATATGTGTGTGGCTTTGTAAAATTCTTGGCTTCCTACTCACACACACACATACATATATTGATAAGAATAACTTGTGGATTCAATCCTCTCCAAATATTTATCTTGTACATCTATGAATCTACATTTAAATTGAGCTCAGTTAACAGTATTTCTACCAGTCTTTAAGGTACTGGTTTCAAGTTCTAGTCCTCAAGTTATTTGTGCATGCAATTTTCACAATCTCTTTGTTTTTCTATTTCTAATTTCAACTTTTAACCTCCTAGAATTTAATTGATGATGACAAATTTATACTTATTGTAGAATGCAGGTAAAACCACCATCACAGCCAATTGTTGTGTCCCTTCCAATATGCCATTATGATGGTTAGTTTCTAGTTAGCTAATTGTTCTTTTGCTTTATAATTTGTTGTTCTGCTTTCTGAAATTGATTGGATGGTTTTTGTGAAGAAGTCAGTATGGTCAGTAGAAGTTATCACAATATTTTGTGTTTCTTGTGGAAAGTTTTTTGGCTCGGATGTTTAATGTTAAAAACATGGTTATAAATTATCACAATATTTCTTGTTCTGTTGATAGTTTATAAATTATGTTTCATCCACAAGAAATGTAATCTAATATGAATTCAATTTCTGCTGCAAAGTGATTTCAGTTTCCATTTTAGCATAAAGGACAAGCCTTATCTTCATGTTAAAATTTACCAAGACTTTTCATAACCTTTGTCAGATATGATGATAAAACCAATTGTGATGGTAAGATTCTTAATGAAATATGGTACTAAGGACTTTATTCTTAAAAATTTTAGACACTGAATCTGCCAAAGCATCAAGGCGGCAGCTAAAGGAAGCCATATATGCTGCTCTGTTTGACATAAATGCTCCAGCTGTTTGTGCTATTAATCAGGTGTGAAATTCACTACCCTTCTGTTTTCTTATGCATTGGTGGTTCTTACCCTAATTAAAAAGAGGGGGACTTCAGGAATGTCCTTTAGGCAACTTTAGCACTACATGCTGCTCGACAGATTTAGCACTATACACTAAGGCATTAACTATAAACTGTTCTGTAGGCTACTTTAGCACTATATGCTGCTCGACGCACTTCAGGAATTGTTGTTAATATTGGTTTCCAAGTCACATCTGTTGTACCAAGTAAGTGATCATCTTGTTTGAACCTCTTAAACATCTTTGTAACTAAATTTGTGATAAATCAACTTAAGATTTTAACTCATTGTTATTACTTATTATGTTATCCTGACTGTATGTTCTTTTATGCTAAGGCCATCTAGGCTCTTGTTCTCTAGCGTCTCTTTTAGCTTCAAAATGGAAATTTATGCATTTTGACTGCTGCATTTATAGTTTTACATGGCAAAGTAATGCGCAAGGTGGGTGTAGAAGTCATAGGGGTGGGAGCACTGAAGGTTACAGGATTCCTTAGAGAACAGATGCAACAGAACAACATCAACTTTGAATCACTATATACTGTTCGTACATTGAAAGAGGTATAAAGTTTTATGGATTGTTATAGCAAAGAAATAATATGTGTGTGTGTGCGCATATGTGTAGGAAGCTCTCTACATTTTGGCCATAGCTTTATGTTCATGACCGTAGTTGATGATAGCTTGCTTTCATTGATGTTATGTCCCTGTTTCTGAAGAATTTCCGACCCCATAGTGAGATGCTATACCAAATTATGAATTTTGACTTCTCATATGCATCGGTTACATTTCCGATTAGTTCATCTAGTTATGTGCAATACTGATCTCTTATGTGCTGTGAAAGCTCAATTTGGCTGGGATTAGCCCATCCTGTGCTTGTAGGTCTTCCCTTATTGTTAGTTGTGGCTTGGATAGCTCACAGAACTGAATGAACTGCATGAAGGTTTGGTATTGTTGATGATCTTAGGTCAATGCACTTTGATTTTTTATGTTAAAATATTCTCCATTGAAATTTTAGTGTTTAAACCCATTTATTTTTTCTCTCCAATCCCTGTAAAAGTTGCACCATTCTATGCAAAGATCAGGTGCAAGTTTGCAACTTTTCAATTGTTCTTGTACCTTGCACCTGTATGATTGTTCACTTTTTCATGATCCTGATATTGTTTTCCTGGTTCCAGTGACAACGCTTCTTGTCTACGTTTCCTGATCGTTAGTTTGTTTTTGGTCATAATTCATTGCTGTCCTGAAGCCATGCAAAATTAGTGTGGGTTTTTCAGTGTAAGATGAATCAAGCGAGATAGTACACCTTAGTTGGTCCTATTGATTGCATCTTCTTGAAGGTTCTCATCTTTTCCATTTTGATCAATCTCCAACCTTCTGCAGTTAGTCAATCCCTATGACAAAGTTTCAGGGTTCAAATCCGAAAAACATTGCACATTGTTTACTCTTGAAGATTTTCTCATCCTTTTGACCTTGATTCTGCATAGGCAGGATTAAGGTTGTAGTGATAATAATTTACGTTTGTTCTTTCATCTATTTTATAATTTCCCAGCTATTTACTTAACATTAGAAAAATGGTGATCCCTGGTTGGTTTACATACTACCAATGTACTTTTGTTCTGTTCATCGGTATTCATGGAATACAACTTGCTTCTGATTCCTTTTTTCTCCATTGGCAACTTCTATATACAGAACCTTTGTTATGTTGCTGCTGATTATGAAGCTGAGCTATCAAAAAACACACGAGCATCATTCGAAGTGCAGGGAGAAGGATGGTTTACTCTTTCACAAGAACGCTATAAAACAGGGGAGGTCTTATTCCAACCGCGTCTAGCAGGAGTGTAAGTGTATGTTAATATGATCCAGCAGTCCAACTTCTTGATAGTTTTTGTGAAAGCACCCTCATAATTACGTACGTCTTCAATGCCATTGATGGTCAAAATTGTTGCAATGCATTTTTACTTGCATTCTGAAATTTTTTTTACCCACAACAAACAAGACCTAGTAATTTCCATTATGAAAACCGTTAGATTTGATTATGGCAAGTAATATAATTATCACGCGTATGCGCAGTTGCTTTCCTTTCTATATTTTCTTAACACTACAACCACTTCACCACGGATTCCAGTTAACTTGAGATATATGTTTGGTCAAGTTGAATTCGGTACAACCACCGGATTCCTTGTTGTATGTGGAATATTGTAAAAATGGTAAACCTCATATAGCCAACTAAAATGATTGACTTTTAACATGTCACAGGCGCGCAATGGGTTTGCACCAGGCAGTAGCACTGTGCATGGACCATTGTCATGCAGCAGAGTTGATTGCTGATGATTCTTGGTATAAGACTGTAGTTCTGTCAGGAGGAACAGCATGTTTACCGGGGCTAGCAGGTAAATTAAGCAAACAAAAACACACTCGTGCCTTACTTCTTTTTCACTTGGGGGGTAAATTGTGGTTGAGTTTTGTATGAACCGATTAAGAAATGTAATTAAACTAGTGAATGGGAACTGTGGGAGTACCAGGCATGAAGCTATTCTTTTTATTGCTTTCAGAGAGGCTAGAGAAGGAGTTGCATGGTCTTCTTCCTGAATCTATCAGCGGCGGAATAAGAGTCGTTCCTCCTCCCTATGGCGCAGACACTGCATGGTTCGGAGCTAAGCTTATCAGTAACGTAAGCTACTGGACCTCCTTGAAATCACATACTGCTCAAGATTGATCCCTGCATTAAGCATGCGGAATTTAATTTAATTTTGATGCGCAACAATTGACCACAGAAAAATGCATAATAATCTAAGGCTTTCTCCGATAACAATATCCTGGTCTTTGGGACTATTGGTCATCTGATGGACCATTCTTTCTGTCCGTCACACGTTCACTTGCCTGTTCTGTTTAATACAGATGAGCACCTTCCCTGGACCATGGTGTGTGACAAAGAAGCAATTCAAAAGGAAACCGAGATTCAACCTGGCATGGTAAATGCAGTCATTTGCGAATGATTAAGATATTTTGCTCATCTTTCACAGGGTAAATAATTCTGCCTTTTTGTTGGCCATCGTCCCTCTGTTGTGTATGATCGGGGCAATAAACTGCTGATCCATCTATAAGAATTACTTGCTATTGTTTGAGGAAGAACCATCCTTTGTGTAATAAATAAGAATGATATATAGTTACCTGTACTTGCATTACATACATTATTTTCAGTGAAGTAATTATTTAATTGCTAATTAGTACCTGCCTGAATTATTTAGCTTGATAATAAACTATCTATATTGTGTTTACAATTTTACCCTTTTATTATCCGAAAACGTAGTGTTTGCTACGGAAATGTTTTGGAATCATTCTAATAAATATAAATTATAAAATAAATTATTTATAATTGGTATTGTAAAAATTTGATTGTATTGAAGATTGATATGATAATTCAATTTAATCATAATTTTTAAGGTATTAATGAAATAATAAAATTATGTGAAATATAATAATAGATAAATAATGGGAAAGTGATTATATTCTTAAGTAAAACATCAGTTAATAAATAATATATATAAATAGAAATAATATTTGATTTTATTCTTAAATAATTATATAAAAAGTGATATCAAATCCAAAACTTTCTACGACTTGGAAATCAATTCTTTAAGGAATTTATTTTAATTATTTACTTGTAAAATAATATAATTCATAAACAAAAAAGGCATTGAAGGGATTCCTTCTTTATAAGCTTTTCGGGGTTCATCCTCATCCTTCTTTTTATTACAGTTTGGGCTTTAGCTTTAATGAGCTCCAACTGCTTGGGTTTCTGATCATTTTTCTAAACCACCACCACTCCTGCAACTCTTTTTAGTAAAGTTTGAAGCTTTTTCCCAACAAAAATGTCAAAACCAGCACCAGTCTCCGTGGCAGCTGTCAAGAAAGCTGACCCGCCATTACTCCCACATAATTAGTATTAAATTTTCCATTAATATTTTCATTATTTAATTGTTGATGTTAGAAACTGAAAGCGAGTATCTTTGCGATTGACAGCTGTTTTCTTCTGTACAAGGAAGGGCTATGACCCGGTTTCCGCTTAAACTTGCTGGAACCCACTTCTCTGTTTCTTTATTCAACTGTAATTTAACTTCTCTTTCTGTTTTTATGGTGACCCATGTCCAGATCTCTCTAAAGTTTTGAGCTTTGTGCTTTATCCTTCGAGGAAGAGCAAATATTACTAAGAGATACATAACCCAGAAGAAATTACAAAGAAAAATGGAGTTTAATCGGTGCTTGAAAAGTGTTTTCTTCGTGTTCTTAATGCTTCTGTTTTCTACTTCTTCTTATGCTTCCAGTTTTATTTCAGGTATTGTGGGTTTTTGATGGGCGCCTCTTTACTTGTAATAGTTTTGATTTTGCTGGTTAATCCAAAATTTCTTTTCATCTACCAACTCTTTTTTTCCTTTATGTGTATTTGTTGTTATTTGGATCCAGATTCTGTTTTTGATTCACATGGCTCTACTGGAAGAAATCTGCTGCAAGCTAAGAAAGGTCTTCTTTTTTCTTCTTTATAATCTTTATATTTTGGATTATCGGGTAGGATTCAACTTAGATCTTTCACTTGCATGTTGAGTTATAAAGCTGAAGAATGTTGGATTGCTTTAGTGTTCCTTCTTTTTCACTCGTTCTTGTTCTTAAGCAAGAACAACCTAAGGTGGGATATTTGATCAATTCCTTCCTGATCTAGGAAATTCTTTTGTTTGTTTTTACATGATAGCTTTCATTGGTCCTATCCTGGCTTAAGTGTTCATCAACATGGTTTATCAGACCTTTGTTAGCGGTTTGATCATCCATATCAATATATGAGTGATTATGAAAAGGAGAATTCATCTCGTAGATATATGTTATGACTCCGAATTAAATACATTGCAGTGTTGATTTCATGAATGTCACTCTCGAGTTGATTCTGATTTGGAACTTGCATGCCCTTGAATTGACATTTCTTTCTCAACGATACAGTTCTAAGATCTCCCGGTTGCCGTGTAGAATTTCTTTCTCTACTCGATTATTGACATTAAATTCTGCAAACTGCTTTTGTGCAAGTTGACTTGAAGTTTAATCAGAGAGACTCATGATTTCTAGAAATACCACATTGCGTTCATGGTTTGAGACTCTAGTAATCTTTCTGGGTTGATAGAGTGGTAATTTTGGAGATGATCCACAAACATGACACAAGATTAGCGAGTTTGAGTGTGGTAAAATTGTTTCCGTGTCAAAATCATGTCAAACTGTTAATGACATGAACAAATCATTTCATGTTCATGTTGATTTGCTAAGACGTTGATATGAATATTTATTCGTGTTGGTATCTGGATTGTGTCCATGTCGACCTTACACCCGTTAGCTTGAATTGCCACCCATAAGCTTAATTTATTAAGAATTTCAAATGGTGGCAGCAGACCTCGTTGGTCTTTCATCTACAGCTATACATTGTTTTCTGTTGTTTTGTTCATAATGCTTGTTTGGAAAATGACTCCGAAACAAGTATCTCATTTTTTTCTTTAAAATGAGGATCTGCTAGAACTTTATGTCAATTCTGCTTCAGTTTCGATTATGTTGTATTACTGAATTGTGGAATAACATTCTGATAATGATTCTTTTTATATTCCCCCTATCTGCAGCTTGCCCGGTAAACTTCGAGTTTCAGAACTATACAGTTATCACGAGCCAATGTAAAGGGCCTCAGTATTCTCCCAAAACCTGCTGTCCGTCATTCAAGGAGTTTGCCTGCCCCTTTGCAGATGTCCTAAACGACTTGTCCAATGACTGTGCATCAACCATGTTCAGCTACATTAATCTATATGGGAAATACCCTCCTGGTCTATTTGCTAGTGAATGTCGGGAAGGAAAGCAGGGGCTTGAATGCCCTGCAACACCACCATCACAATTGGCGGATGATAAAAATAGTCAGATCATGCAGAACCCGTCCCTCGCATTAATGCTTGCATCTGGATTCCTTGTTCTGTTAGTTCACTGGTTTTGAGAACTCAAGATGCTGATTCAATTACTTTACTTGGATACCTGTTTTTTAACCATATCTGAGCTGCAATTCCTTCATTTTGATTTATATGTTCTTCTATTTAAGCCATGCGTCAGGCGTATATATGAAAAATTAATCTGTATATTGGTTTGTGATCGGCTTCCACTCTGAAGAGATTGATGAGTGATTTATGCATAAACTTGCATGCTCTCAAGATACTTGAATTCCAAACTCTCCTGTAAGACATTTTCATTTAATTTTTGTAGTATTCTTTTTTATATTATGCTTTGATGATGATCCTGCATGACTTAAGATTTATCCTCGAGTGATTGTGGTAAGTTAACTCACTCTAGCTGATTGGTTAGCCACTTGGGTGATGGATGATAGAGTGGTGGATGTTGTGGGAGGACTCGTCAACCCATCAGTCTTGTTACATGGAAGTCCAATGTGACAGTGGCAGATGCCTGCCTCGAGGCATTGTGGATGGCAGGTATGATAGATGGATAAATGCGTCAAAGATACGACCTTCACTTAGGGTGCCAGGCAGCATTTCATATATTTGTATTTGCACAAAATAGAATATGCATCAAAGACCCTTTGAAATGCATCGAATGAATAGCCTTTGTTCTTTTGTTCCATGTTGATTTCGAGATCCCAAGTTACCAATCTATCAGCTTCGGTGATTGAAAAATAAACACACAAAAATATCAGTTTTTTTTGAAAAAAAGAAAAGCTATCTTTTTCATAGAACAATCCACAAGGACTCGTGGGAAGAGCCAAGCCATGCCATGTAATAAGATGCAAGGCATACATCTTTCTCAGAATTGAGTTAGATACACAGAATCCTAACTGCACCCTAACTCGGACCTCATGTTAGAGATTTTTAAAACTTTTATCATTCCTTTTAATATCATTTATTATTGTTATTATTGTTATGAATGTAGATATATATATAGTATTTATGGATGTATAAATATAAAATTACCAGGTAAGTAACTGAGAAGGAGAAGATGGATGGAGAGGAAGAAAATATATAAACGCATTTTGTCATTTACTCCTTTTTCTGTTGTAGCTGTTCTCTCTACATTGTTTGGAAAAAGCTAAGAAGAGGATCAAACTGCTCAGCTAAACTTGGCACTTTGTGTAAGGATTAACAAAAACTGGGTCAAACTCCACCTCTTGTTACTCTAAAAAACACCAGAGGGGGTCTCCTTCCATGATATAGTTTTAGCCTTCACCATTTCCTATCATTTCCCATCGCACTTCCTTTTAAATTTGATTCACTCAGCAGAAAAATCTCCTTTGCTGCATCACACACCCCCGTTAATCATCCATGAATAATCTTCTTCTTCTATATAGAGTTTCAATTTGAGTATCAGAAACTTACCCTGCACCTCGACTCCCGTAAATTGTCTAGAAAATCTGCAATCTCGAGTTGCCTCACAATGGTGGCATGCAACACCTGCAAGAACCAACTCAGTTATATTGTTACTACATCCCAGCGTCCAACGCCTAGATTATCTAACTTAAGCTTAACAAGACATACCCTCTTCGTTTTTTCGAGATCGGACTCCACAGATTTGATCCTCTCCAGAGATTCCATTAACATTTGCTCTTTTTCTAGTGGGATTGAAGGAGGCTTGTTTGTGATTTCCTCAACTACTTTCTCCAATCTCTGCAGACGCTCTATACATGGCCGAACATGGTCTTCCCTCACAGTTTCAACAACAGCGGCCGAATGACCGTCGGAATTATGCTCCACCGGATTAGATGGGAAAATGTTGTTCTGCCCTCTCCAAAATTCAAATGGTAGACTATGGAAAAATGCAACTAGTTTGTCCAGGAATGACACCAACATTTTCGACACCCGCATAGTTTGCCTTCTCATAACCTTTTCCTTTAGAATGCCCAACCAGCGTATAATGTAACCTGCATGAAACGTGTAATTAACATGATTTTAAGATTCGTGCCTTGATGACAGTTGACAACAGATGATTACTCTTAACAGATAAGCGGGGTAGAATCCTCAAAAGCAAGAGTATCAACCTCCATGCTTTATGAAGTAAGCCATGAACTTCATTAGATATGAAAGGCATTTTAAAGAAAAAAAATGGACGACTGCTGTAAGAATGATTGACGCATACCTTCCAAATTTGATGTCACTTCACTAGGAAAGTCACCGGACTCATTAGTTGTAAGTGATATATCTGTTGAATGTCCAACTCTAGAGTTGCTTTGTCCAGCCTTCTCAACAACAGGAAAACTATCATCACAACTGAAGTAGCCATTTGGATCCAATGATCTAACCTGCATAAAGGGCATATGTTACATGCAAGATCAAATCAAAACAAGCACGGTTTCAAGCAACATTAGAGTTAATTTAAGTTGCAACAAATTGCTTACTTCCTCATCAACAGGTGCCAAACGTGGAAACATGGAATTCTGTTCAATCAGAGAAGGATCATCGATATCAGACCCTGATTCTGCTGCTGCTGAGGTATCACTACCTCTTCCCTGAAGAACAGGGTAGAATACATCAAATATCTAGTACCCAGATATTTTAGTAACACCAGTATGGCAACAGCGCAACGAATAAACTTGCCTTCGCTGGACATATCTGAATTGATGAATCATATTTCCTCTGGTTATTAGATACTCTGGTTATTTGCCTGATAAAAGTCGTTTCCCCGTTGTGCACAACCTACAAAAGGTAAAACTTGGCTCAATTTACCAATATACGAGTTCTACTCGAAGCTTCAAGAATCACTCTAATGCACAACGAATTCCACATCCACAAATAAAAATACTAAATATAGAACCTTCATAATTTCAGGATCGTTCCATGGACCTTTATTGGATTTAAGGCATCCTCCTTCATCAGAACAAGTACAAGAACCACCCAAGAAGTCTGGCAGTTGACTGAAAAGGAAGGAAATACAAAAATTCACAGATGTACCCAGAAAGAGCAAGATAGAGATTTTACCATAAAATAAAAATACCTTGAATCGATTACTTCCAGTAGCTTGGGTAAGGACTTGGGCTCCAAAACCTGAAAATTCAAAGGTCAACTGTAAATGATGAAAATTAAGGAAAAACAGACAACCAGATTTTTTTCACATGCTTACACTCAGAGATCATCTACCTGTATCTTTGCAATGGTCTTTGCATCTAGAAATTTCTGAGCTGCAGGCCAAAGCATCTTCTTAAAAGCCGGGCCAGCATTAACGATGTACATGCGATGTAACGTCTGTAATATTGCATGATTAACGTTCACATACTAATTAAACAGTGTGAAGCAAAGAAAACAATTCTGAAAAACTTCAATACCTCAGGGTAGTAACTGTTGTCTATCTTTGTCATGGCAGCCAAGAGATTTGCAGCAGTCCTTGTGAAGTTTTTAATTCCCTGTTTTTAACATAACATCCATGATGAGTTCAGATTCTGCATTGCACCAGTTCCAACAATCATAAACAACCGGTTACTGATGAAGAAAGAAAATCAATCAAGATCCTACTAATATGCTTGATTCTCTTATCATGTTCCAAAACCAACATCTGGACAAACAATTGTAAATATGAGACTTTAAGAATCCTCTGAATTTACTTTCTTATTAGACAAAATTTTGTTGTAATGTAATGTCATGCTTATATGTTCAGGTCCCCAACCCAAGTCATGATGTTTAGCTCCACATATAAATAGGATGATTATATTAAAAATTAACTAATTTTTAATAATAAAATTATTGTAATATTGTTATAATAGAGAATGTAATGATGAATATATGAAAATTTATACATAGTCAAGAATACATTAGTTCAAGTATATTTGATTATATTGGTATTAATTAATACATCACATTCCTATTGGATCACTTCGCTATTTTGATGACAAAATTGTGCTATAAAATTCTCAAGTGACGCATGGGAGTAAAGCTCTATTTGAAAAACTGGGATGGAATTTGACATACCAAGCCATACACATCCAGTATTGTTGTTGTTGAACATATCTGCCTCTTGGCAGCAATTGAACATGCAGGGAATTTCTCCTGTAGAGCCCTCTCAAACTCTTGAACATGGTACTTCAAATATCGTTCAATGGTTGTAATTCGCATTAGCCTACTCGGATGAGCTTTTCCTAGCAATTCAATGTAAACCGGCCGACCTTCCTTATCGACTCCATGATACCCTTGAGGGTAATATTGCAAGACCTCATCGAGCTCTTCAAATTCAAAATCCTAAGGATTGATGAACAGTTCAGTTTACTACTAGAATTGAGTGAAAAAATTGACGAAAGCATGTATTCTAAATTGTCATCCTCCCTTAGAATTTTTACATACCGATGCAGCTTCAAGTTTGTGTTTCAATAGCATTCTTTATGAAAATGATAAAACATACGAAAAATAAAATAACTCCCATCATCATGAGAATAAAACTGTACATTCCAGATAATACCTCCAATATGGTGTCTGTTCCATACTCTCTCCTCCAATTAAGCATTTCTTCCCACATCTGGACTGTGTTGTCAATGTTAAATCCTCTGGCTTTCAAAAATCTACAAATGAAAAAAAATAACCAAAAAGAAAAAAAGAAAAGGTGAATCCGTGTTTATGCATTTATAACATCCAGCTACCAGGCTGTGCAAATGTTCATAAACAGCCCAGGCCCTTTTCTGGAAGAATCAACTGACTGACCTTAGCAGAGTATGATAGTCATCATGCTTAGGAGGCAATAAATTCCTTTCAAGAAGGGTATGGCGCAATTCAAGTACAGCATTCTCCTCGTTTTCATCACGGATATCCTCAATGGAGACAGAAGAAACTCTATAGTCAATTTTCCTTTTCCCTCTTTTTTTAAGAGAATGAGTGAACTTATTTGACGCATTTAATGCCTTCTTCTTGAGATTGCCAATTTTTGATCTCCGTCTCTCATCTTCAGAGTTCTCAAAATCAGATCTTCTCTCTCTGATTTCATCAGTAGCCCCAATTCCTTCTAGTCCTTAACCAAAAAAAGAAAGGGATGAATGAATAAACACCAACCCTTTACTTCAAACACAAAACTTATGCATATATTCCAAAAAAAAAAAAAGCAAAATAAAAGCTCCATAAGGATCGATCAAACTATAAAAAAACAGCTGAAAGTACCTGTCATATCTATGAAATGAGAAAGACCTCAAGTTATCAGGCAGGCAGCGAATGGATGCAAAGCAATCCAGCCAGAAACATATATGGCACTATAAACTGTCAAAAGAAAACAGAAAACGAAAGAGATGATAAAAAAAGAAAGGATTAGAAACGACTGATAACTGACTGGTGTTAAAACCACCAAATTCATGTACCTTAAAATTGAAAATAAAACGCATAAAATAAAAGCAATGAACAATCAAATACCTAAAGACAAGTTATGAAGTGCGAACAGATGTGAAGGTCAACTTATTTACAATAATAGATTCATGAGAACGGCATCAACCCTCTGAAAGAAACTCAAGAGCAACAAAAATTTCAGTACGTATGAAATCAATGGATCTGAATAACCTTACAAATCTTGTAAAAAAAGAAAAGGGTAATCTTAAAAATCACTCTTCTATCATACTCACGTCTAATAAAAGCTCCAAAAGCTTCGATCTTTTGGTCATGGAGAAATGGAGAAAACGATAAATACAATACCCAATGGCATAAAAAAAAGAAAAAAAAGAAGAAGAAAAACACCCATCTCATAATAGAGCAATTACAGCGAGCTCAAAAACTGATAAAATGGAAAAAGGTCAAAAAAATGGAAGAAGTAAAAACCGTTAAAGAGGACAAGGTACAATAATAAAACAATCACTTGTCACATTTATAACCATTTCCTCACTGTCAAAAATCCTCATACCCTCTGCATTTAAATCTGTCCAATGCCGACACTTACCGTACGGATCCTAGCCATTAATGAGAACCATTTATTAAACCCACCCAAATGGAAAACAAAAATTACCAAAAAACAGTAAATGTTAAATAAATAACGCTTGTTTGTTTCATGAAAGATGAGAAAGACGAAGGAAACGAAACGCACCGTGGTGGTAAAGTGAAACTCGGAATCTATGAAGCTGAACCCACAAGCATCTCTCTCTCTCTCTCTCTCTGAAATTCGGTGTTTATTTTCCCGAGAAAATGTGAAATTTTCCCGAGAAAATAAAGGAGAAAGAAGCAGAAAAACAAAACAAAAGGCGAGGATCTGAAATTATTGTAGTGATTTTGTGTGTTGTTGGGTTGTGTCTTTCTCTTCTTCTTTCTTCTTCTTTCTCTTCTTCGTTTTGGCTTTGCTTCCTGCTTTAACACTCTCTTCTCTTTTTTTTTTAATAATTTTCAGAAGAGAATAATAAATAAATAAGAATAATAAATAAAGAAAAATAAATGCGGATTGATGAAGGTTCGAGGGAGTGGTTTTTTATGCTTGCTTTTATTCACCATTGTGTTATCTTCTCTGTGGATTTTTTTGCTTACGTGTCCCTTTTTCTTTTACTTTTTATTATTTTTTAATTTTATTTACGGAAGGAATTAAAACTAATTTTGTTTTTCTTTAAAACTAATATAAATATTAAATTAAAAAATAATTATGGATTTGAAAAACTAATTTGTTAATTGGATAGACTCAAATCCACCTAAAAATTAGGTTCTGTTTGGTTCAAGTTTATTAAATTAATAATTTTTAATGATATTTACTCAATTTATATCCAAATTATACATTCGTATAATTATTTATTAAATTTTGAGTAGATTAAATTGGTCAAACCGAGGAGGGGATAATTTGACTTTGGTTAGTATTTAAAATTGTGATGCTTTTTTTTAAATAAAATAAGATAATATAATAATTTATTAATATGTTATAATTAAAATTGAAAAACGTATGATTTAATTAAATAAATATAGTAACCAATAATGTGTGGTCAAGATAACATAAACTATTTCTTAAAAATAATATCATAATTTTAAATTAAATCCTAAGAAAAGTCAAATATAATAATAAAGAGAATTATTTGGAAAACTGGAAAAGGATCAGGTTTAAAAAGAAGTTAGAGAATGATTATTGAATTAATTACGTAATTAATTAGAAAAGTAAAACCTAAAGCGAAGCGACCAGGAGGGAATAGGGTTTTGATGTTTTCTAAGAAAGGGAAGGGCAGGGCAGGGCGTGCTGTGCTATGCTGTGCTGTTTTGCCTTCGAGTCTCACCTTTTTAGCCGTTCTAGTTTTGGTTGTCGTGTCTTCCCTTTTCAAACAACACTCTGTTTATTCTATACGAAAACACTCATATTATTATATTATAAAATATATATTAATAAATTATATTAAATATTTGTATTAAAAATTCTATTATATTTTATTAGTAGACGTGAGCTCTTGTATTTTGACATATTACACTATTTACCTCTATATTTTAAAAATTACATAAAACGATCTTGTATTTTTGTTTTATTATATTAATACATGATTATTTATTTGATTTGAGTTATTTATAATGAATTATTTCATAATATATATATATATATATATTAGATTAATTTTTATTTAATTTATAAAAGTAATAATAAAATAAACATATTTCAAATATTTTATTATTTATATATTTTATATAATATATATATGGATGATATGGGATTGTAGAGGAAGTGTAATGGCATTGGATGGTAGAAAGAAAGGGTTGGCTGTATATTGCTTTAATCACATTCCCACCATATGTTTTTTCTGACTAGATCTCCATTTCTTGTCCCCATAGTGTAATTTCCCTTTTTAGCCATGCTTTATTTCAGGATAATAATATAGCCCCACTCTACTTACTCGAGTTAAATCGAATTTTTTTAATTTAATTTAAATTAATTTATTATAATTAAATTAAAAATATTTTATACCTTTAATCATTGTAGATTTATAAGCTATATATAAAATTTAATTATTTTTAGATAAATTTAATGAAATTTATCTTTTATTGAAAATATTTATAAATTTTTGCCTTGTTTTGAGGAGGAATCATAATAAAAAATAATAATAAAATTGAACCAATAATAAGATAGATTCCAACATCACAATAATACTTGCGTCTTATAATTTGTAATATGGAATATACCATTCCATGTCCACCTATTTTTCGCATCAATTTCGATGCAATTAACTTTCTTAAACCTACTTACATGTGTTTAATCAATATAATCTTTACACTAATCCAACTTCATCATTTATTTTTTTCATGAAATATGACATTAAATGTTTTTATTAGTATTCAGGTGAGTAGCAGTTAATTTTAAATTAAAATTTGAATCAAATTAATTATTTTTTATTTTAAAAATATATTGAATTCAAGTTCAATTTTCAAATATTAAAATTTTTTTATTCAAATATTGAAATATAAAAAAATAGAATCAAATCAATTTTAAAATAATTCAAAAACCTCAAACTCAACTTTTCTATATAAATTTTATGAATTAAATTTAACTATTATTTGAGATAAATTTAACTTCAAGACATATTATTTCTATAATTAACGAGGAGCATTTAATTTAGTTAATAAAAAATAATCTAAAAATATATGAAAAGTATTATATGCTTATACGTTAAGTATAAATTAATATTCAGCTTATAAATATTAAAATCACTGATTCGGATAATTTTAGTATATAATGAATTATATTTATTTAATTTTTTATTATAATCATATTAAAATTTATTTTTTATATTCGTCAGGTTATTTCTTTTCATATTTTTCTTAATTAAATTTGAAATAAAAGGAATTTGTGAGTAATGGCAAATATTAATGGGAGGAAATTACTGTAGACAATTAGTTAATCGAACAGTTTATTATTTATTTATTATATAAACATATTCTTATTCTTATTTATCCACCAAAAAAGAAAGCAAAGCAAATTCTGTGAATAAATTAAGAGTTGACTCTTGGGAACGGAATGGTAAAAACAGACGGCAAACATCCCAAATCGATGGACGATAATGTCCCAATAATTGCTTGGAGTTAATGCTTATGGAAGGATGTTTTTTTAAAAAAAAAATAATAATTACTGCGATGCGGTTATTTCTGCACAAATTTACGGCGGAAAGGTTACTCATCACAACAAAAAACCTTTTTTTTTACCTACTCCTTTTGGTATGTACGAGATAAAATGATTTTTTTTCTCCTTTTATTTCAATTTTATTTTTAAGATAATAAGTTATTATCATTTTTATCTTATTTATTTTCTGTAATGAATATTATTAAAAATATATCAAATAATTTATTAAATTAATTTAAATTTTTTGATTGAACTATTATGAAAATATTATATTAAAATTTTTATAATTATGAAGTTACAAATTTAATAAAAATTTCAGTTAATAAGTAATGTATTTTAATACAATGTAGATGTAGATATAAGTATGTTTATATTTAAAATTCATGATTTTTTATGTATAAAATACAATAAAGATATGTAATATCATTCGTTAGTTTTACTTAACAGCACATCTTTGATGATTAAAAAATGATTTTTGGCTAACATTCATACCATAATCATATATATATATATATATACACACACACATACACTTTTAAAAAATAAATGATTATTTGTATTTATTTTAACAATGAATTATAAAAAAATTATTTCCATTAAATAAAAAAATATATTTCATGTTAAATATTAGTTTGGAATAAAAAATTGATAATACCTTTTTACACAAGTATTGGATTATTAATTAGCTAGATGAAGCCAATTTATAAATATTAACTTTCAAGTCAATTTACATCAAGTAATTATATATCATTGTGTTTGTGAATAGTATTATTTACTATTTTTTGGGAAATAAAATAAAAAAGTATATTGAAAATGTAACGATCGAGTAACTTTCAATAAATTTAAATATGAAGTAACATCATATAAAATAAATCGTATCATTCAAAATTTCTAAACTCATTAAATAAAGATCAAAATTAATTTGTTTATTTTCATAAAAAATATTAATTTTTATAGTACTCTTTGTCATGAAAAGTTTTAAGAGTTAATAAAATTCATCAAAATGAATATTTAAAGTAAATTTATTAAATAATCATTAAATAAAAATACATTATTGGAATTGCTATAAATAAATTATCAGTAAAATTAATTTATAATATAACTACATAAATAAAGTTAAAATTATTGTTTTAATTAATAATGTATTACATTCATATGTATATATTTTCAGCAATAAATTAAAATTCTGTTCTTATTGTTATTCTATCAATTATTATACTCGATATTAATTAACAAAAAATATTTTAAGTAATTAAAATAAATCCAAAGAAAGCATTTTAATTAGCTTATTTTTTAAAAAATATGAATGTAATTTATCTTAATCTCATTAAAGTATAGGTAATTTATCTTATATTTAATATCTAGAAATAGAAATATAAAAAAATGAACAAATAATAATATATATATGTTAATAATATTATAATCTAAAGATGGAAATATTAACATATAGATAATTAACATTAATTATCATGTATAAATAGTATATAATATTAGATGAAAATTGAATTTATATATATTAATAATGGAATATTAGCCTAAAATTACACATAATTTGGTGAATAATGATTTGTTATAATGAAACTAAAAAGCATATTGCAATGGAAAAAAACATGCAAACATACATTATTGTAAAATTTTCCAAAAATGTATATGGAAACAAAGTAAATTGTGATGGTCACATGGGAACAAAGGAGCTTAGTATATACACTGAATTTTTATTTTTTATTTTTTGAATATTATATGCATAGGCAGGAGATTTGCAGTAGGAGTGTAGGATTAGCTGGAGAGGAAGGGGGAGAGGGTCGGTAGTGAAGTCACTATCGAAAAGACAGAGAGAGATGACACCATGCCCAAGACGAAAACCATGCATGTTTTTGTTTCAGTTATTAGTCTCTTTCATGGATTTTTCTCTCCTCCTTTCTCTCTCTACATCTATATGTATATTATGTACAGAGAGAAGGAATGGTCCCTGTTGTAGTTGTTCTACATAATGCATACGGAGGCGGAGGAGGAGGAGCAGCGGCATATTTGTCTCACAGTGTGTCGCCGTTTGAACTTGAGATTCACATTCTTATGTCACTTGCTGTTTGTCCACTATATGCCCCCCTTCCATATCTCTCCTCCATTATCTGAGATTCTCTGATTCGAATTTTCCCCCAATGTCCGATTCAAACCTTTCAAGGTAACTGCTCCTCTTTTTTTCTTATTTATTATATTATTAATTTTATTATGCTGAGTCTGGTTTTGACTTTTGTTTTGTCTTCTCTCATCCAACCGAATTATTTTTATTTCGATTATTTCTTTTTTCAGTGACGGACAAAATTGATTAATTAATAAATAATAATTAAAGAATGATAAAGGGCAGAGAACCCGTGAGGGTTGTGGGGGGGGGGGGAGTTAAGGTGGTAGATAGGGAAGCTAGTTGCGTAGTACTACTGTTAAAGACAAGCCACTAGAGAGACCGACAGTAGACACTGCCTGCCTCCCTCCATTGCTCCTATAACACTCCATTACTTGTTGTTAAGATGTGGGAATTTTAATTGAAACACACACCATAGTTGGGAATGCATTTCCCCCTTTTTCTTTCTCAAAACAGGCAATAGTTTAGTGCTTTAAATTAGGTTGCAATTAAAATAATAATAATAATAATAAAAAAGGGAACTATTAGGCATAGGAGATGGTGATGAATCCACAAACAAGGGCAGCAACTTTTGCAAGGCAAAGATATGGAAAGAATTAAAGTCAAATGCTTGGTACTTGGACAACTATATGTTCTATTTGCCCAACTAAAAGCCGAATCATATCTACAACCATGTAAAGCTAAATCTTGGACCCAATTTCCACACCCATCCTCTATTATTATTATTATTATTATAACCGAAACTTTTTCCATCAATTTCTTTTATTCTATTCATATGTTTTTCAAATTAATAAAGATTACCTTTAAAATATATAGTTTATTGGTATAAATTAATATCTGGTTATTTTGAATTACATATTTCATACATATATAATCTTTAAATTATTTAATTTTATTTTAATACAGTGTTAAGATTATGTTTCTTGAAACATCTCATAAATTTATTTAGATTCTTTTTCATCTGCAAAAAAAGTTTATGTTTTGACTATAGTATCTTTATCATCAATCATTTCTCACCTCTTTTACCCTATATATCGCAGTAATGGCGGACAAAATATGTCATAGATCTGATTCATGTTCTTGTATGTATAAAAGTAATAACTATATGAAGGTAATAAAATTTAACATAAATATATTCTGACAATAATAATATATTTTAATTATTGAAAACAATCTTCACAAAATAGATTCCACTATAAACAAACCAAATCCCCACCCTTTTAGCTATCTTATTTATATTCCCATCTAGTATATTAATTTAATTATGACATCCATTTGTTTGAATTACTAATAATTAATTTAAATGAAGGGTAAAAATCCAATTTTATGAATGCTAAACATTATTAGTAATTATTTAAAAGTTGTAATGCATTTTTACTTAAGATTATAAGATATTTATAATATAATTTCTATAATCTATAATTATTTAATTTTCATTCAACTAGAGATGGATTTTCATTTTTATCAAAAAAAAATGATTTTGATATATTTAAACCAATAAATATTTTATCGAATATATTAGTAGTTTAGGTACATCATAATGATTGTTTAATAAATTAAATTAATAAATGATTTATTTTTTAATAATAAAATAATGTTGTATTTACTGAATGAATATATACGTGAAAAGACCGGACGAAAAGGGTATGGTCCCGAGGGGCAAAATCCACATAAAAAGCTTCCAAGTTGGTTAGGACCATCCCTAGATATAAATAAAAAGAAGGGGAGGGATTATTAAGGCATCATGGCAATGGCAGGAGAAGGAAAGAGGTGAGAGTGAAATGAGAATGGGGGGAGAGGAGCAAGTAGTAAACAAACACAAGAACCCATAAGAAAAGTTAGAAAATGGAATTTAATGAAGCTAACAAACCAAAATAGCAAAAGAGACATCTCGAATAAGTTCATTCTGCCTCCCTCATCATTTTCTATCTCTTCCCTTCTTTAGTTACTATCACTCCCACCTATTGCCATTACCAAACCACTACCCATGGACCCTCTGCAATCACACAAATATTAAGTGAACAAGCTCATCAACATGCAACTAAACGACACCAGCAAAATATAAAAAAAAAAAAAAAGGTTAAAATTGGGAAAACATATGATGCATGTGATGGTTGGGGGATAGACACTGTGGGCCATTTCTACCCTATACGGGTTCCACTGCACTTAATAAATTAGCTGCAGCAGCATCTTCTTTTCTAAATTTTTATCTTGTTCTAAAGCTCTTGTCTGCCTTTTCTTTTTCTTTCGTCAGGGTTGTCTGGGATTTGACCGTTGCAGAGGCTGCATTCAACCAACGTATAATTTAGGGGATATTTGGGCTCTGGGCCTTCTAACACAAGGTTAGTCCGACAGATGGTAAAGCCACGTCTTCCATTAAAATGCATGCACACCGACTAATGGTAAGGTAATGATATGGGCATAACATAAAAATAGAAATAAAAATGCTTCCCATATAATAATATTTCATTTTATTTAAAATTTCTCTAGGCACTTCTTATAACACCTTTTATTTTGAGAAAGCTCCGATATCATGTTCTTAAAGAAACACCACAAAGCTGTCTCAAAAGTTTCTATTATTTACTAATACCACAAACCACATCTTCTTCTCCACCCCCTAACCCATGGCGTATTTCTGAGTCCAGGATCGAGCTGTAGTTTCATACTTGGCTCTGTCTGTCTTGTACATGTGAGCAATCTCTGGAACCAGCGGATCATCTGGGTTTGGATCAGTCAGCAGTGAACAGATTGACAAAAGAACCTGCATCCAATATTCAATGCATATCATTCAACTCCCCCCATAATTACCATCTATTTTTAGCAACATAATTGTCAAATTAAAAGTTTCGTACTGTCACGAGTTAGACAAGAAACGTGGTAGTAAGGTGACATCGCATGAATAAATCAGAGAATGAATCATGATCCAAATTCATAATACCTTGGATATAGTAAGGGCAGGACTCCACTGCTCTTTCAGAATGTCGAGACAAATGCTTCCGTTGCTGTTAATGTTGGGATGAAATACCTTTGTGCGGAAGGAAACCTATGCAGATCATATTTAATGTTAGAAGGAAATGAACTCTAATAAAACACAAGAGAACAAAGGCATGCAATCAAGCAAACGAGCTTGAGCACGATCGATGACATGCAATATTGAAACCCAATACAAAGAATTCAAGAACACCAAATCTATGAAAACATTGGCTAGATGCAGATGGAAATAAACATTATAACACATGCGTAAATCAAAGATCCTACACTTCCGTCCATGATAAACTAAAGAACCCTTTGTAATTCAGAAGAAGAAAGAGAACCTACTCATTCACTTTGCAAAATCAATGCCAAAGTGACCACTAAAATCAGTTTTATTCAAAAAAAAAAAAAACAACAGAAACTTCAAAAGGCACTAGTATAAAAACAAGATAAGGATCTAGACACAAGACGGTGTTCTGCAAGGAATGGTTTTTTCTGGCCAAATAAGGACAGGAACGAGTACTCCATTAAAAATGCATCTCCAGATCAAAAAAAAAAAAAAACAAAGAATTGCTAAACTGTTACCTTGGGTGGCTTAAATGGATAGTCTGGTGGGAAGTGAATAGATACGAGGAACACACCACCAGCGAATGGGCTATCAGTTGGGCCCATGATTGTTGCTTGCCAATGAAACATGTCATCGGCAACTGGACCTGAAAACACGCATGCTTCTAAGTCCAACTACAGCACATGTATTTTTGATCAACATGTAAACACCCAACAGACTTCCAAGATTCAGCAATAACACAATAAACCCAACTGAAATTTTTTTTTGGTCATTGATCGAAGGAGTCGGTGATGGAACACCAAAGTCAGTAACAGAAATTCAGCAAGCAAACACTCACCTCAAAACTTGAAAGAGATACCACAAATGAACATTACAAAACGAACAACTCCACCCGGCATACAAACCTTAATACCAGGTCAATTGGGGTCAAATCATACATGAACAACTTATATAAAAGCCAGGTTGAATTGACATGCAAGACAATGATATAAAACCCCCAAGGGTGAAATCCATCATGCACAAACTTCAAATACGGAAATTCACCAAATTATGCCGATACAAATACTAGCAATTCTACAGATGATAATATGGTTATAGGAAAACGAACCAGCACTGCATGAAACCGGAGGGTCACGCTGCAAGTCCTTCAATTCCTTGTTAATACGTTTCGAAGCCATCACAATTCTCTGGAGCTCTTCAAACAGATCAAAGTTAATAGCTTTATGCAAATAAGGCATTCAACTTCTTTAGAAAAAACCCAAAACCATATATAAGAAGAAAAAAATAAGTATCTGATATCATGAGGTGGGATTGACATGATCCAAGGGAAGTGCACCTATCAGTCAAAACAAGCAGAACTACAGCAAAGTAGATCTATCTATTTCTCGAGGTATTTAATTTCGTAAGGTCTAAATTTTTTTTGGGGGAAATAGCGAAGAAAGGTATCATAGATATTGGCCATGTGAAATAACTATGCATATGGACAAACCCACAACAAATTAACAAGAAAATCAAGTATTCGCCAGTTGTTTTTCTGAGCAACCAAAAAGAAAGCTGGGTTTTAGACGACAACCGATGTTCAATAAATTGACAACAAAATTAAAAATATAGGATTCATAAACAGGACAGCCAATTTTTTAAAAAGAAATTCAAAGAAATCCAAGTGAAGATGACGATCGACAACTATCGTCAATTAAAAGTAATAATTTTTTCTCCGAAAACACGAGATTCTCGAGGACAAACACAGATATTATTATAAAATTAAGAAAAAACGAAATTAGATAAACAAATAGATTGCATAATCAGACACCAAGGAAAACAAGTAAAGAAAAAAAAACACAAATTAAACAGCATCATATGAATAAGCGATACATACATATATCAGTAACAGCATAAGGAGAAGAAGAAAGAAAGAAAGAAAAGAAAAGAAAAGAAATTTGGTGGTGGGTTCGGTTACCTGATGATTAGGGTTTGATGGGTCTGTCTGAGGTTTGGAATTCGGAGGTGGCGTCTATTGATTTGGAAATTGGAATTGGAAGTAGCGTGAAACAGAGAGCAATTTGTGTTGGGCTATGAATTTTATATAATTATTTTATTTATATACCATGTATTGATTTATAGAGGAAAAAGCATAATAATAATAAATAAATAAATAAATAAAAGAAAATCAGAGAGATTCTGTAAGGTGCAATGTGGCGGTCGCTATTTGCCACGATGCCTTCTTACTAGTCGCTTTCTGCATACTTTCAACACTATCATTTTTTCATAATTAACATTAAAATCTATTTATCTAATTTCTATAATAATAATAATTCTAAATATTATTAAATTATATCCAAAAATAATTTGTCACCATATGATACAGAAATATATTATAATGTAAATATTAAATAAAGTGTATATTTCTGGCATTTTTGATGGCAAGGAGATGAGAGAAGGAACAAGAATGGTGGGAGAATTGCTGACAATTTACTAAAACAAATAGCGGTTTAATGTAAGTGTCTGTTAAGGTTTTGTAAACAATAAGAAAAGTCAGCGGGGAGTGGTTAGATAGTGGCTCTGGTCTACCACAAAACTTGCTTTCCATTATGCAAAATTGTCCGCACATTATTCCCTCTCATCTCTTTCTTTATCTTTGTATTTATCGTTATTTATTTGTTTTTATCTTTTCTAGTTTCTGATAACCAACAACTCTTCTTTCATCCCTTTTCTTTTCTGGGTCATCTTGCTTTTGAGTTTTTTGTTCCTTTCTTTTTATGAGTTTTTGAGGTTAGTGTTCATGATCTTTCCATCTTTTTCTTTTGTTTCTTTATGATGTTGTTTGTTTTATTTGGGGATTGTTCTTAATCTATTGCGAGAAGAAGAAAGCACCGAGGCCTGTAAGATTCTCTGCACAGTTTCCTATATATATATATATATGTACAATACAAATCAATGTAAAGTGGCTAATTTAAAATATAATTTTGTGTTTATTGATGTGATTTGATTTTGTTTATGTATAGGTTGCATCTCTTTCTTAATCATGTTTAGTAGTTTCTATTTCAACCTTTGGTGTTCATAGTTTATGATCAGCTGATCCTCTGTTCTTCTATTTACATTAGAAGCTCCTCCAATCCCCTTTCAACCTTTTAAATTTCCTGTATTAAATGATAAACACTTGGTGGATGGCATCAAATGAGATGAGTTTGGTGTTGTATATATTTGCTTCTGTATGATCAAACTGCTGAAGGATGTGATGTTCTGCAATGTTTTCGTATGGTTGAGATCATTTTCAGGATTTTGCATTTCTTTTATTTGCAGGTAAGATGAGATGGGCAGTTGACGTTATCCTTATTAACGTTTAAACCAGCCTGTGTTTTTGTTAAAGTTTCAAATTTCAGGATTCGCATGCTAGTATATATTGTCTAGCTTGATTAGCCTGTAATGCTTTACGACGGTACTTAGCTTTTCCATGATCGCATCGAGTATTTTCTAACTTATTCATATGCTTAATTGGCTAGATACTTGCTGAACCAGCCAAGATCCTATGCTCATTGTCTTACAAATTGACAATGGGAGGCGTGGTAGGAAAAACCGATTTACCTTCGTATATAGCACAAAGAAAGCTGGAGGATAAAATAGTTGAAGCTACGCGGCGAAGAGAAGCTGAACCATGTTCCATTAAGTCATTCAACAGCTTAATATTAAAATTTCCAAAAATTGATGAGAACTTTAGAAAATGTAAAGCTCTCTTTCAGCAATTTGGTATGAATCCCGTCTCCCCTTTTCTCTCCGTTTTGTTTTCTGTCTGATGTGCCTTTAGCAGTACGAAAACACTTGAAATATCGTTACGTTAGATACATTGACACAAAACGGGACAGGGCTGAGCCATTTAGTCCTTTTTTAGGATGTCTGCGACACATTCACACATTAGTACTTCGGGTTATAGATTCTACTGTAAACAAGTGTTTAGTAACTCCATTTCGTATGCCAATATATATCCTATTGATGCTGTAAAAAGCTGGTGCTTGTCTGCAGGCACAAACAATCCATGCACGATTTATAATGCTTGAACATGCAAGAAATAAGTATTTGATTTTGTTTCTTTTCTAGATGAGGATTCCAATGGTAGAATTGATCAAGAAGAGATGAGAAAATGTTTTCAAGAATTGGAAATCTCTTTCACAGAGAAAGAAATTAATGATCTCTTTAAAGCATGCGATATCAATGAAGATATGGGCATGGAGTTTAACGAGTTCATCGTACTTCTATGCCTCGTCTATCTTCTCAAGGATGAACCTCCTGCTGTTCAAGATGTATCCAACTATCAAATTAAATATTATTTTGATTTTCATGGGCGCTAGGATCGCTTTAGATATTTTGCAAGATGAAAATTCTTAAGGATTAGATTACATCAAGAGATCTCAAATCTACTGTTAGTAGAGAGTTCATAGGTGGCTTCATTCTCTAAAACCATGAGCAATGAAGGCTCAGGTAACTTCCTGAGTAACCTCAGTGAGCAAAATTTTTTTGTTATTTCCTTTTTGTTGCATTTGCATACCCTTGACAATGCTAGAAATCGAAGATGGGAATGACGAATTTAGAGGCCACATTTGAAACGTTGGTTGATGCATTTGCTTTCTTGGACAAGAACAAGGACGGGTATGTTAGCAGGAATGAGATGGTCGAAGCCATAAATGAATCCGGAGAACGTTCTTCTAGACGAATAGCAATGAAACGATTTGGTTACTCTCTCTCTCTCTCTCTCTCTCTATGTTCCCTCTAGATGTGTTTATAGTCATATTTGTATGTTCATGATATGATAAAGTGCTTGTAAAAGCATCCATATTCCTATTAGAAAAGGGGGCACTTATGGTATTGATTCATTTAGCGCTGTAACATAACTTATCGCTGTCAACCAACCGGTCATTATCTTCTTTTATTGGTTTGCATAAGCTTTTTGCTTGAGAAAACGATACAGATAAGTTTGCGAGCAAAAATTTCTTGTTTGATTAATTCAGATGTTTATCTTTTTTTCTGCTTGTATCTCACGGGTGTGAGAACTTTATGCATGCATTTTTTTTTTTGTCACAGATTACTAAATTTGCTGTCTTAATAATTGCAGAAGAGATGGATTGGGATAAAAATGGAATGGTGAACTTCAAGGAATTTCTGTTTGCTTTCACACGTTGGGTTGGAATTGATGAGGCTGATGATGAAGAAGAAGAAGAAGAAGGTGAAGACAAGGTCTGAGACTTGTCATATAATTTATCGACGAAAATGGTTTGCATATGAGGTTGTTTTTACCAATAATTATAAAGTTGATATTAACGTGTTAGTACCAAGTCTTCATTTCTTTTGTTATGTTGTGTAGATAGTTGTGAAGTTGAAAAGCAACAATCATCGCTATTTGTATGAATCAACTATTGTGTATTTGGTTGAGAAAGATTGTGTTTATTTGCCAACCCAATAACCATATCTAGAATTCATAATTCATGGAACCAGGTTGGTTGAGTTCATCCAACGGCCAATGCCGACTAATTTTGATTTGGAACCCCGAGATGGGGGCAAGTTAGGCAGTTAAATCTAAATAGAAAAGTTACTCGGCAGGTGTTAGACAACGGACAGGAGGAAATATGGAACAAATATAAAGCACACTTGTACCAAAAAGATGATAAAGAATAACTTCAAATTGAAATTCAGGTTCAATCTACATTGAGAGAACTACAAAACACTCATCTCACACAACATGCAACAGGATTGACCAGACCAGACATGCAACAGGGTAGACCATCTACTCGTATCTGACATACGTACCCAACACTATCAAAACTGTTCATACATGTTTATAGTCAAGACTAGCTTTTCTTTTTCTTTCTTTTTTTTTTTCAAGGGAATGGGACAACTAAACTTAATACAGACGGGCAGCCTTGAAGTCCAAACTGCCTTGAAGCAACATAAAAGCAAACCACCCAAACTCAATTGGCTCCTTACTATTATATGATACCATCATTAAAACCTCCCCCCAACATAAACATAAACACACTTGATATTGAAACAAGTTAGAAACTGGCACCCAACAGCGCCAGTGCCCCGACGGCAGTCGGAGGCCAAGGCTGATGCACCAGCAGTAGCAACTGTAGCATTGGCAACTGCTGATTAGTAGCAGGACAACACAAAAGCTTCAAAAAGCTCACCGACAATGGGGATCTATTACCCCCTGGTTTTTGCCCTCTTCATGCTGAGGCTGCTGTTGAAAGGGGAGACAGAACCAGACATGGGAGAACCTTCTTCACGAAGAGTTCCATTCAGCAACGCTAGCTCTCGTAGTTGCTGCTTCTTATAGAAATCTTGAGATTCATCCTGTATGAATCATTATTAATGGATCATGATAATATGCAATTTTACTTGCAACTGACATCAATGCACATGATAACACTTAATTACCACAGGTTTCAGTAGGTCTTCCAGTATCTCACGTGCTTGTGCAATGCGTGCATCAACTATTTCAACTGGTAACTCTGCCTCAACTAAAATATGAAGAGGTTCGTTTAGATGCTCATAGCCAGGTTTCCCTCTCATCATTTCTTCCTTTAAAAGAAAAAATAATATAATGTTACCACAGGCAGTGATATGGAGTAGCTCAACAAAACCATGAATGAATATAATTAAATACACAGGAGGGGAATCTCGTAATTACTCTAGCTGGATCCTTGATGCTGCCACGTCCTCTGATCAAAACACGACATTCAGTACTTGCTTCTACACGCTTCAAAGAATTCCCCCTGGGACCAAGTAAGCGACCAACAAAATTGTACTGAAACAAGAATGATGTCAGATAACATATAATGAAAAACTGCACGAAGAAGGCTACACATGTGAGAAAAATGATGCCTCATACATTAGGGTATTTCTCGATAGGAATATCAACTCTGATTGTTCTCTTGACAATAAGACCAGATGAGCTGCCTTGAGAACTCCGCCAGTTCGTCGATGAGGGTTGCAACAAACCTGACATCTAACCAATATAATTCTAGATGTTGTCAAACCACAACAATATGAAAATACAACTACCCTTCTCTCTATTTAGAAAACTAATAATATAAAACTTCAGAAAGTTGGTAACGTTTACAAGAGAAGCATATAACACACTAGAAAGGGCAATAAGATGACCAAAAAGTAGTACAACACCACCTTAACATCCATGACAAAAAAATGCTCAAAGCAGTTTTATTTCAAGCATAACAGTGTGAGACACCGACGAAGCTCTAACCTAAAATATAATGTAACTGGACCAAAATAATGAATAAATTTGACAACCACTGGCATCCTGAAACGACTTTCAAGGCATCTGAAGACACCAGCAATACTGATGGCCAGTTAAGACACTTCAATTAACTACATAGTCACCATTTCATAAGCATAGAATTTCAATTGCACTAGAACTCAACCGAGCCACCCTAGCTCACTACGGTTTATGTCAGGCATCCTAAAACGATACTAGATGAAAACATTCAGAAACCAATTTCATTTTATGTATCTCTTGTCTGTTATTAGAATTAGAAGGCAAAATCATGTCTCACGTCAAGAAATTTCATGAAAAAAAAATGGTGAAACAGCTAACAAAGATATTCTGGAACAGCATGATAAATATGACATCTACTTTTGCTGGTCGATGAAGTTAGCCTCAGACTCACTACCTGTCATGAAAACTTGGCATTTGAATAACAATCTCAAACAAAGTTACAGTTAGCACAATGGTAAAGCATCAAGTCAGTATTGCTTATAGAAAACAGTAAAATTAGATGGAAAAAAAGGTTATGTTAATGGTTAGTATCCGTACTTCTGATTGAAACCGTGACGCCCAGCCATTTGCATCAACTCCTCCATTTGAGAACATTCCTCCAGAAGCCAAAGGGCTAGCATGTTCAAGCCCACTTTGACCTAAAACTGATGCATTCCCCAACAGTGTGGTTACACGCAATATTTCTGCTCCAAGATGTCAATTTTCAAGAACAAGATTTACCAGTTAGCACTGTTAACATATTTGTTAGCGGTTACCACAAAATGGAGAGACAAGACGGATTGTTAACTGAGTTAGTTAAGAATCAATACTTGCCCCACAAAATGTACTGAAACTTGTAACTGAAATCTGATATGAAACAGTAAGAAAATAAAATAGATACACTAAATCTAATTACAAATAACCTGATAAATTAGTTTGATAAAGCAACAGATCAAGTAAAACATAACTTAAATCATGTAAGTTAATATGAAAATCTCATGCCAACCTAAGATCCAGCAATATCACAAGAACAAGCACCAAAGCACAATCTGTTAGCACATGCACATATGAAAATTGATCACATACATCAAAAAGGCAAAGAGAAAAATAATGATAAAGAAATTCCTGCCAAAGGATAAAAGACAGATTAAAGAATAGCAGAAAAAGAACAGGAAAAAGCAATCAGCCACAGGAATCTGCTAAGTCAAGAAGCTCATTTCAGCAGATAAGTCAGCATCTAAATTTTCCAGATTCAGAAGCCAGTATACTACAAGATTAACTTTGCGAAACCCAATAACTTTAAGTGCTTTGTTGGCCTCATCTAGGGAAGTTGCCAATGCTAGAAATTATCATATAATAATAAGGAGATTGGCATATCAGCAACCCTATGCCTCCTACCTAGTGAGTTGAAGGATCTCTATCAATGAATTGAAAAATCATGTCCTATTTTTTGCACTGCAGTAAATGCACGAGTTAATGCTACATTGAGTTCCAAAGCATCTGATCAACAACCCATGTCCTCTCCATAGATTCCTTTGGATCATACTTGGTGCAGGTAACAAGACCAGAAAGATCAGTTGCAGGTTATTTGTTTTTTACAGAATACAAGGCCCCATGATACTTAACTGAGCTCTCATATAAAATTAAAATCTTTGTCCCATCCAAACTTTACTCAGAGCCAAAGTTTCAGTAAACCATAGTACAGCTGAATGTTTTCATCACTTTGTGCTTGTCATTTACTGTCAACCTTTTTTCTCTTTCTCCCCTGCAACTTGGATTCAAGCTGTTGCATAAATTCTGTTTGTGCTACAGTCAAGATCATCTCTATCATTTTGGGATCTTTGTTGGCTTCAACAATTATAGCATTATTTTGTTGTAGTTAGCTGATAGATAGTTGCTTGAAGACAAAAATTTACACGCAAGGAAACCTTATGTGTGATGAGAGGATCCTACTCTTTCATCTCAATAAGAAAAAGCAACTCTGACGATCAAGTTTCTTTTACTTTTCTTTTTCTTCCTGTTCATCAACTTCACATTTTTTATTTAAATGAATAAATATAACTAGTGACCATCAAGAATACTAAAAGACAAATTTTTGCAACAAGAGGGGCTGAACTGTGATTGCACAAACCCTGGCATGAAAGACACCACAGGTAGATTGTGAACATCAAAGATCTGAAATAAAGATGATATGCAACCGAATGAAATGAAGGGCAAAAACATAAATCATTAACCTCGTATGAGAAATACTACAATAACAGGTGCACACAGTTTCCTAAAGTTCACAAGAATGTGAGCACATCAGCTGAATCCAACTTGAGGTAATAATATTATAGCAAATATTGCAATATTAACTTAAAAACACCAACATTTTCAGCCTAATTTATTTAATTCATAAAGTTATGCTCCACTAAGATCCTATTTGATGCTGAATTTCTTTATGAAAGTGTAAAGATTTTAGAGTACTTGCCATTGATAAGATAATTTGGTAATTTCCAAAACCCACAATCTACTCTAGGTTAAGAGACATTAACAAAAGTTGACCAATCAAAGAATCCAACTACAAGTTGGATACTCAGATCCAGTGAAGGCAGACAACAAGGTTACAAGAGTCAGATATATGAAGCCAAAGATGATTCATCTGTCTAGCTAGCATAAAACTCGTGAAGTTATATCGGAAGAAATAATTTATAGCCTTGGATGAACTACATCAATAGACAATTAGGAAGCACATAGAATTCACATAAAAAGAGAGGGATGATACACTGTGCACTAAGCGGACATAGCATACATGCAGACACAGGACATAAGTATGCAACCTGTTTTCTGAAAGACCTTCCATGTTGTGCTTATCAGCAAAACACCAACAGGTGATATTTAGAAAGTATTTTGCCAACAGAAAATCATTGATCATTCACTTAGAAACACTACTTGTCTAACCAATTTTAAAGACAATCATTTGTTCGTTCATCAGTGTACCAGTGACGTACAAAAGATAAGTGCTATCAGTCGATGAATGATATTTTTCAACAGAAGCAGATAACAATCACCCAGAATCTCGTACGACCGAATTATCCATGTATAGGCTCATAAACAAGCCAATAATCTCAGATTTATATATCGGTTGTGTTCATATTCATATATAAACAGAACTAGTAACTGATTCAATCTTGACACTCACCCTGGTTCAACAATCTACAAGAATGTGGGAGAACGGACATAAACGGACTAAGCTTGTGCCGCTCAGCTAGCAACTCCGAAAGATATCTGCAACGGAAAACAAACCAAAATAGTCAATTAAGTATGCAGTATAGTGACACTCGCAAACGAGAACATCTATGTTAAGAAAGTGAAGAGAGAGTGAGTAATCAAAAGTAAACTGGTAACATGGACAAAAAAAAAAGCAGAAGAAGTGAATTGAAGGAAATGGATTAACCATCACTGAAATAAAAAAAATGTTGCAATCAGATCAGAGAATCCAACTTAAAAAGCGAAAGTTCATAAATGATCCAATCAACAAAAATTACAACTCAACACTAAATCAACAGAGAGATCAACGAACTTGAAAATTGAAGTACTAAAAAAATCAAATCTAAAACGCAAAAGGGAAATGATCGTGATCTTGAAAAGAGAGAGAAAAAAGAAGATTCGTGATTACCTTTCTTGCTCAACGAAAGCAGCAGAGGCGGAACGGAGACTAGAGAGATGAGGAGAGTGAGGAGCAGAAGGAGAAGGAGAAGGAGAGTAAGCCATAAATCGGGCAGCACCGCCGACAGCACCAGCACCGCCGCCGCCGCCGACGATTGACGTGGTCATCTTGGAAGTACTCCAATCGATATCCGTGTAAATATCCGTTTTGACGGAAGTTGAATAAATAGATCAGAGGAGGAGAAGGAAAGGGAACTGAGAAGGAAAGGGAAAGGGGGAGGGTAGGGTTTGTTGCTTTGGTAATGGGTTTGTGTGGTTATGGTATTTGTTGGCTGGTGGGGTTTTGATCCCAACCAGACGCTCTCTCAATCTAGCGTCGGTGCCAATCTACTTGTTTATATAAGTCCATATAATTACATAATACCTAATTTCCATTTCCTTTTTTTTACGAATAAATAATTATTTTGGTTTTTGGCGTAAATTCCTTCTTTTTTTTTTTTACATTGTTACAGCTCTAAAACCACTGTTAGCTGATACAGTGGTTGTTTTTGTGGGTAACAATGATGAAGACGATGCCCCTTGTCTCGCTATACCCATACATACTTCTCCCTTCCTATTATTTTCCCATTTTATATTTTATTTTCCACTTTTTAACCATTAAAATAAAAACTTCACATTTTCACCCCAAATTTTTTCGGGTGATTTCTATATTAAATATAAGAAGGATTTTTTATTCTTGTATTAGTGTCAGAAGTTTTAAAATTCTCTATTTGAAATTTTTATACCTATAATCACTTTAACTCATGCCTAATAAAAACAAACTATATTTTTTATTTTCAATTTCAACCCTATACTTTTCTATGTTATTCAAATAAAACATATTTACTAATTTTAATTAATTAAACCCTAAACTAGTCTCTAATACCATTCTTGGGAGTCTGTTCTTAACTTAGATTAACGCTTTAACTTAATTATCTAAAATGGAAATTAAGAACTACTGAAGGATCTTTTACAAATAATTTATTATCTAGATTTTCTAATTTCTCTTAATTTTTCATATTCATTAAAATATCTAGAACTAGCTATAAATCCTAAAGGTGATATATTTTCAATAAATATTTTTCAAATTCATTTTGTCTCAGAATTACTTCTTCTAAGTGTTTAGAATATTGACTTAAGTTTTGATTTAATATTTGCACAACCATACTTAGAGCATTAACATGATCAATGACAGAGTTTAATAATCTTATTATTGGGTCCTTTCCGATACCATGATCTAAATGAAAACATTTAGGGTTAGAACAACTATCAGACATACCACTATTATAAACACTTTTATTTTCACAAACCAATGACTTTCTTTCAAGCCCTTTACTTCATCTAATAGATACTTATAACATTATATAACATTTTAATTGTACACAACAATGTATAACTAAGATACGAGGCGTTGTAACCAGTGGTGCTGAAACCAAGTTTCTATTGGACCAGTAGTCCTCAACCTTTGTTTTCCAGCCAATATATCTTAGTTCACACAACAGTTTATATATAAGATAAGAACATGTACCTTTCAGTAGACCGGGTCCACTAAGCTTCCACAATAAAAGTTTTATACTACTTCTTTTTCGTCACCAGCAATCACCTTGACAGGTTGAAAGATCTTTTGTGCTCTGGTTGCCCTCTTTTCTTTTTCTCTGGGACTTACTGCAAGCACTCTTTAAAAAAAACAGACCGTTTAGTAGCAGTATATTAAGGTACACGGGAGTCGAGAATATTATCCAGAAATCCAATGATTCGATTGATTAATGCAAAGGTTCTTTCTACTTCTCTACAATCGCAAAGTTCGTTGTGGAATTCAATATGCTGGTCACACACTGCTTTTCCTGTTTCTGCAAGTTCCTGTTTTAAGCTTCTTATTACACTCAAATTTGTAAGATCTAACAAACACAAACTATCTACAAATTTTTCGATTATGGTAGAAGGCATAGAAAATGATTAAACTAAAGAAGTTTAAAACTATGAGAAGTTTATAGAAAGAAGTTTTTGAATATTTTTCTCCTCCTCCCCGAACTCAACAAGTTGAGGGAGTATTTATAATACAAACGTTGGTGTCTCTAGTACTGTTATCCAACTCAAAAGTTAAACTCAATAATTCTGAAATGGCCGACAATGTCAAGTGGCACATTTGCAAAATTATTATGACCGACAGTGGTCCCAGATTCCTTTATCATACAGGAATCTCTATTATTTTTGCAAACCAAAAAAGTAAAGTAATACAGCTGGTGTCTATTGGACCGTTTTAGCCAGCTTTACATTTTTCACATGTTAACAGTATTCATAATAATCCATCAAATAACTTGGATCCTTATCTTAAAGATTAGATTTATCTGATATGTGGGTTCCATGCTTATCAGTAAGCATTATGGAAGACAACTAGTGTCTGCCATTCATAACATTATTGAAAATAAACAAAATGATGGGTCATCTCTGTCAGTAGAGATAAGATTCCCTTGACGTCAGTATCCATCTTGATGAGCTCCTGCTATGTCCATTAGATACTGTTCTTCTTCTTCCTCTGGATCATCCTCTGGATCTTCTTCCAGATCTTGTTCTTCGTTGTTTGCTCTCGTTCCATGCCTGATTCCTTCTCTGCGTTCTTTTTCTTGATAGATCTTTTTCTAGAGCTCAAATGTCTGGCTTTTGAATTTGAATCTATCCAAGAAGTCTTCAAACCAGTATCGAAGTTCAATGACTCATTTTTCTCCTTGAACAAACTTTGAATCTTCCCATCTATAATATTTCAATTTTGACAGGGAAAATTCATCTCTATGAGCAGTAACCACCATTCTGTCATCTCCAAGCATAAGAAAATCCCAGTTTTGATAAAGATTCATGAATTTTTCTCTAAACAAGTCAATGGCTTTGGCTTTATTGATCTCATCCTATGCTTCATAGATTCTCCATTGATTTTTTGTAGCCATTGAGTAGATCCTCTGGGATTTCACCAATTGATAATTGGATGTTGATTGTAATACCCAAAGTTGATACGGATACCTGGGAGTTATGTCTTCTTCATACTCCATGATTGTACTCGTGATTATACAAATTATAAGTCCATGCTTTGTCTCCATGCGTCTGATGGCTTCTTTCACAATATTGGGCAATCCATCTATTGGTTTATCTAGATCGAGTTCTAGAATTCCAACAAACCTAGCATTTACCAGGTGTAGACTTTCCATTGCCATTGTTGACTCAATTTGGAGACTTATCTATCTTTTTGGTGTAAAATGAATGTATGGATAGAACTAGATTGCTTCTTTGAACATTCTGTCTACAGAATTGGCTACTTTATTTCCTATGTTTTCTTGAATATCTTTTGGTAGGAACATCTCCATTCTTCTCAACAACTGGTTTCTTTTTCAATCTGATTGGCAAACTCCATTTTGCCTCTAGTATAAAGACCAAGCTGTTTTTCCAGCTTTTCAATGCGTTCAGCAACCTTTCAATGGTATCTTTTAGATGGTCAGTATTCATCTTAGATACACCTTTATGGAGCTATGAATACAATTAGAAACTTTCCTTTGAAAGTTCTCGACTATTTCTAGTCCATGCTCTCTGAGCATCTCCTTTTATAGGATTCTCTAACCTTTTCGGCTTTTCAGGTTCATCCCATTCTCTTTCCTGTTCGTCCTTCCATCCGGATGGCTCGACTTTTTCGAAGGGAGTATTGAAATGTACAGGTTTTGAAAATTTTACCTGATAATCAAATTTCCCAGATGGTTCACCAAGTAAACCTATCGTTTCTTCTTCTTCAAGAAGGTTTTCTTCTTCATCTAGAAGATCATTGTTGGAAAAATCTTTTTCCAACCATTCATCCGTTGAATTGAGGATTGGCTTAGTGGGGACTCCACTTTCCACTTCATGACCGTTGTCACCAGAGCAGGGATCACTGTTACATCCACGTTTGACCCCCTAGGAGACTTAGTAGTTTTGCATGTATGTTTGGATGTATACGTGTATGTATTCATGTATTACTTACGTATGTGCCATGTATTATGTGCCTGTGTGTACGTCGTGAGGACGTATTAGATGTGCTTTTGGTGTGTGCATGATGGCATGTTTGCTTGGCGTTTGAGGTGTTTCAGGTGGCTGAGGAACGCGTTGGAGAGTAAGAAGGGGAGTTTGGGTAGTGGTACGGGCGTACGGGAGGCTGTACGGCCGTACGAGACAGGGGAGTTGAAGAGGCTCGGGTTCTTGCTTGGCGTACGGGCGTACCAATGTATGGTACGGGCGTACGACAACTCACAGGAATCAGGTTTGTTCGCAGGTGAACAGTGTTTTTGACAGTCGAACTCTCAGGAGTTTGGGCGTACGAGCGTACCATTAGGTGGTACGGCCGTACCACAACTCGCAGGAGTTGTGTTTGTCAGGCTTTGGGTTTACGTATGGGCGTACCAATGGGTGGTACGGTCGTACCGTTGCTCGGGTTGTTAGGCTTTTTCTGTCCGTACGGGCGTACGTGACTTTTGGGGCTGTTTTTAACAGCAGAAACCAAGCCTTTTCTTTCTATTTTCTCTTCCTTAAACCCTAAAAACGTCCCTAAACCCTAAACACTCACCGGAGAGGGGTTGCTAGAGATCGAGACAGGGTGAGAGATAGAAGCTGAGGCTAGAGCAGGTTAGCGTGGTGATCGAGGGCGAGTGTTAGCAGTCGTCTTTCTT
>CANYBF010133996.1:0-50761 GCA_948192965.1 Dalechampia spathulata | reverse complement strand
CGGGCTTCAAGAGATCAACAAGTAAATGGCTCAAGGTAATTAGAGAAATAAACATTAAACAAAAACATATTTCAGAATCCAAAGAAACATGATTACTAGATTACCTTTTTGAATGTGTTTGAACAGGGGGATGATTACCTTCTGAATGAAGACGGAGTGACAAAGCAAAGTTACCCAAATGATTGCAAGGGAAAGAATGGCTTGTACGGCGTTGGACTGTCGAGGAGTGGCATAAATGGGGCTGCTGCCACTGCACAACGCGTAGCCGGCGACATCAAGTCACTTATATAGTTGTCTCCACATTCTGCTATAGATATTCATATCATAGATTTGCCTTCATAAATCGACAAGCGACTGTATTTTATAGTTACAATGGTAATCAGTTGATCGCAGAAAATACCCTTTTGACTGTTAAGTAAATGAAAACAATTTCATAATTAAAATCTTTATAATATGATTAACTCCGACATATAGGAAATATCCTCAGATCTGTCTTTACAGCAAGTCCTTGAATGCAATGGACCGCCATTAGAGGACAACCTGAACAGCACAAACTCTTTCCTCCGCCAATTGTTTCATATCCTCCCAACTTACGCGTGTTCCTCTCAGGACCACGTGTCGTCCTTTCAATTCTTCCTGCCTGTCCGAACCTGATTTCTTGACAACTCCACCCGGCTCATAACACCGTCAAATATTTTACCCTTACCGTTGGATTATGGGGTAAATTTAGCTTAATGCATTGGCTATTCACTTAACGGCAACCGGAGAGGAAGAATTTGTTACTATTTAACATTAATACCCTCAGCAAGCCGTCCGTCTCAGAGACGGGTGTCGTTTTGGCCGCTTTAAATGCGACAAGTTTCTTTTGTCTGTCCGTCGTCGTCTATGTATATTTGCTATTTAGTTTATTGAACGACGGTGAAGCAATTTCGTCGTTGATAATTGACCAACCACACAACCCACAGTTCAGCAATAAAACAAATAAAAAAAAGCGAAATCAACGTCAACAGAAACATAGTTTGATGTCTGTCTGTCTGTCTGTGGACGGACAACAACCAGTTGAAGCCAGTCTCGACTAGTAAAACAGAAACTAGTTGCAATAGGGAAATCTTCAAACTTAGTTTCGAACTATTTTCTTATTACAATCATCCTGAGGTTACAATCCGAACCAACATCAGCATATGAGTCCATTGAACGTAACTGACAAAATGGACGAATAAAAAAACAAAATATGGTAATTAATTCGTAATTAAGAATTTATTAATTAGTATGAAAAAGGGAAACAATGAACACTTTTGAGAAATTTCGCGTCGAGTAAACCCAAAAAAAAAAAGATACGTATAAAAAAATTAATGCAGACAAAAAAAAAAAGTAAAAGAGAGAGGATCTGCAAGTGGAATTTGGGCGGAGAAAGCCAGCCTTGGCTACGGAAGACGAAAGGGAAAGACATTGAAGAAATCGTCGAGCAAATGCTATAGATATAATCGCCAATTTGTCATTCTTCCCCATCGGCCAACCCAATACACAAGCTGACTCGTGCGTCCTACGTGTCTGCATTTTGTATCAGCAGCGACCGTGAAAGAATAATTAAAGCAGATGATACATTATAAATACTGCTTCCCTCTCCAACCATCTCCTTCTTTACCCGTCATTCTAAAGGGGGATGAAACATAGCACAGCGCTATGGAACTAGCCATGTACGCCTAAGCTTGACCACCCACTACTTGCTGCTCCCCTCATATCACTTCAACTGTTGTATCCACTTCTGCTTGCAGAAGCTACGCAGCAACTTCCTTCAATTTTATGGTTGATGAAAGCTGTGTTATCTTTTGTTTATCTTCTTCGTTTTTGTTTCCTTTGTTTCAGTTTGACGGAGTGCGTGAGAGCGAGTTTGTTTAGTAAACGCAACCTTGCTGCTTGTTTAGGTGGTCAGACTTACTGCAACCCAACTCTTTCTTTGTTTATTAGACGTTTTTTTGTAAAAGAGAACGAAATTATGGCGAAGGGTCGTTTTGATCAAGTTGAAGGGTCCAAAAGTAAGACTAGAAGAAAATGTATCAACAACGCTTTGCCTCCTAACAATCACCATGGTTCGTCACGTCTCTCTGTATTTCTTTATTAGCTTTTCTGTTATGAATGCTTAGTTTCTTCCTCTTCCTTCCTTCTTGTTTCCTCTCTGTCGATCCCCTCAGTTTCATGAAACATTTTCCTATTTCTGTTATACTTTTTTGGCATGGACTTGGGTTGTGTTTTATTTGTTCGAAACTTCAACAGAAGACATCAGATTGCCACTTGCAATGTTTTACACCTATTCGTCTTACTATTTTATTTCATTTTTTTGGTAGACACCCATTTGCCTCATTGTATTTCAGTCCAATTTTCATCTGTCAAATGATTTAATTTTACATTTGTGTTGTGTGTTTTGCTGTTTGATTTCTAGTTAGTCATTGCTGTCAATGTGTCAGGTGACACAGGTGATTTGTCCAAGCAACTGTGGCAAGTATGTGCTGGTCCCCTTGTGTACGTTCCCGTAGCAGGGGAGAAGGTTGTCTACTTCCCTCAGGGTCATATGGAACAGGTCCCCTGCTCCTCCAAGCTGTAATTTGCCATGTTACGTTCTCTTTTGTTTTGTTCACGGACTGATCTTCTAGCTTAGTAGTATGATTGTTGTTTATCCCATCATGACAATTCAAGTATCTCCGTTATCCACTAGGTAGAGGCATGCATGAACCAAGATGGTAAAATGGAAATGCCTCGCTACAATTTACCTTCAAAGATCTTCTGCATGGTTGTCAACGTCCAACTGAAGGTATGCTGCGTAGATCCTGCATTGTGCGTTATCTTCACTTCAGTCGTTCAGTTTGAAATTGAGGCGGAGATGGATTCTTGGGTTCTGACAATCGTGTCTTTAAGTTCAAGTTATCTAGTTTTACAACGTGGTTATATTTGTAGGCTGAAGCTGGAACTGATGAGGTATTCGCCCAAATAACTTTGCTTCCAGAAACGAAGGTTAGCTGAGGAGATGCTGTCCAATCCACTGAAATTTTATGTGAACTATTATGCTATAATGCAATCAAGGGTTCAACCATTTGTAGTAAGATCCCTCAATTGCATGGTCTCTTTGGATAACAGCAATTCATGATAAGGCACTGTTTTGTTGCAGCAAGACATGCTAAGCTTAAAAGAGGCTGGAAGTTCTCTGCCTCTGCCGCACAAAACTTGTGCAAGATCCTTCAGCAAGAAACTCTCGTTATCTGACACAAGCACACATGGTGGATTTTCAGTTCTAAAGCGACATGCCGAGGAGTGTCTTCCACCCATGGTTGGTAATCTTCTTGTATTATAATTGATAAAAACCAAAAGGGTATTAATATAAACATTGCCATCTTGGTGAGTCGGGTTTGGAACCCTGGCAAATTTCTCAAGCTGCGTATCCCTTTAGTTAATATGCAATACTTATAATGGAATGTAGTTAATGAGCATAATGGTAGAACTTGTCACTGGGGATTCCTATATAAAGCCATATTTCTAATGGAAGAGGTTGTGCTTTGTCAAGCATGTTACAAGCAATCTAGACAAGGAACGGTTTCTTATTTGAATTGGTATATTTGTTGCTTCAGGATATGTCTGGAGACCCTCCAGAACAGATGCTTTCTGCGAAAGATGTGCATGGTCAGGTGTGGACCTTTCGTCATGTTTATCGAGGTAACTTCCCCTGGATGTAACATTTGTCACAGTTAAAAGGACAAATTGAATATCGTTCTTGACGTATAGATATGATAATGCTATTATAATATCCTATAGTATCCTAAATGTTACTAAAAGAATGAAAATGAAATGAGAGACTAATCGATTCACAATTTTAAGTGTTAGATCGTTGCAACTCCATGCTTTTGTAACTTATCCTGGATTATGCATATATGTAACTTATCCTGGATTGTTTTTTATCATTATCTCAATTGAATTGCTTGGTTTTTGGAAAAAAAACAATGCAGGACAACCAAGGAGGCACTTGCTTACTACTGGTTGGAGCGCATTTGTCACTGCAAAGAAACTTCTTCATGGGGATTTTTTTATCTTCCTTAGGTTCTGTCCCCCCGCTTCATTTCTGTAAACCACGCATTTGTTGTTTTATCAAGGTACCTGTCTGTCAGATGACTGATAATGTTCTTGTTGCAGAGGAGAAAATGGTGAACTTCGCATAGGAATCCGCCATGCAATGAACCTGCTGAGCAGTGCATCGACCAATGTCATCTCAGCCCAAAGCATGCGACATGGTATATTGGCCATGGCTGTTCATGCCATCAACACTGGAACCATGTTCACAGTTTACTACCGTCCTTGGTAAGCAAACACTCTCCTTTTGATCGAAATGTTGAGTAAGCATGCAAATATCATGTGTCTTTTTCTAGGACATCTGCCATGGAGTTTATCATTCCTTTCGATCGGTATCTGGAGTCTGCTGAAGTAGATTATTCTGTGGGGACAAGGTTCAGAATGCATTTCGAAGGCGAAGAATGTTCAGAACCAAGGTATCACTGCAATCTTTACTAATACTATGCAACTCATAGTTGATTCACAGTCAGATAACAGGAAGTCTTGGAAATTAAGTTAGTTGTTTGAAATACAAATTTTAGTTTATTGCATGTTGACTATATTGTTGTCATTCTGCCCATAGGATTGAGACATTTGAAGGCACCATTGTTGGCAATGAAGATCTTGATCAGAGTCTGTGGCTAAATTCAGAATGGAGACGCCTTAAGGTCAAAAGTTTATCTTTAAGATACTAAGCACTTACCAGGCCTGTGGGCTAGATTCCCTTTGATACATTTTAATACTATGATTTCTTCAGGTGAAATGGGACGCACCACTTCAGGCATCTGCTCGTCCAGATAGAGTGTCTCCTTGGATGATTGAGCCAATAGAACCCATAATGAAACATACTTCTCCTCTGCACCCGTCAAAGAGGTCTCGTGCAGTAAATGCCTCATTATCTGATCTTCCTTGCATAGCTAAGGATGGTAACTACTTATTCATCACTTATCTAGGTCCATATTTCTTTTCTGTAGTTCTGATTTGGCAGATGAAAATTCGTTTTGAACCAGGCTCATTGCATGGTGCGGTTGAGAGTACTACCCCAAATTGCTTAGGGGTCTTGCAAGGTCAAGAAAAGGAGAACATGGATGTTAACGGATTAGGTGCTCTTAAGCCGCCAACGCCACCGCGGTTGATTCCCCCAAATCCTGTTGCAAACCACGAACCGCTAGGATCAGGGGATCGACCGTGGTTCTCAGCGCATGGGCCATGTCATCAATGTCCCTGCAATACCATATTATTTTCTGGTGGAAACATTACAACAAGGTTTGGTTTTCTGACTAGCTGTTGTCCTCCGCTCGGCTCTTACAAAATCAAGGAAAATGCTTTAGGAAGCAGAACCGTATCAGTTGTGAATGTCAACTCCTGCGTTCCTGGGTCTGACGATTGGAGGAGGACTTTGGATGCAAATGAAATTTCACATGCTCCACTAAATGGTGGCGGCAGGTACATGCTTTTTGGAGTTGATTTAGTTAAAAATCCACCGGAGCTCCCTTCACCACAAGTTGCTACTTCTAATGATCTTGAAAGTCTTAATTCTGTCCCCCAAATTTCTCAATCCAGCCTTTCAGAGCCATCCGAGCGCGTGTCTTGCACTAAATCAGGAAGTCAGAGCAAAACCTGTCGTTGTTCTCCCACCAATCTGTGTTGCACAAAGGTAAATTGGACGACGGAAATTAGTTGCACTATCACACGATCATGTATGGATAAAGAAATCAAATTCTCTTGATATGTTATTATTATATTCAGATTCAAAAATTGTCAGGTGCTTAAACATGGAGCAGCTGGGAGATCAGTTGACCTCTCGAAGTTTAATGGGTACGATGAACTCATTCGCGAACTTGATCAGAAGTTCGAGTTTCAAGGAAGCTTAGTCGATGGGAGCAGTGGGTGGCAGGTGATATACGATGACGAGGGGGATATGATGCTGGTCGGAGATTGTCCATGGAAGTTAAGTATAGAATAGAGAAATAGCAGTTCAATTAATAACAGTAATAGCACAAAGTTTCATCGGTGGTTTAATTTCGGTGGACTTGTGGTGGCAGGAAATTCCAGCGTACGGTCCGAAGAATGCTCATCTGCAGAAAGCAAGACGTTGAGAAGCTGAATCAAAGCCCGGCAAGCGGAATGCCTGTTTAGTTGCTAGTTGCCAACTCCAGCTCAATGACTACTTCGGGTCATCTGTTTTCTATTTTCAATAACAAGACTGAAATCATAAATAATTGTTGAGATTACTCCATATGAAATTTTATAAAAACTCATCTGAAGTGAATAAATCCTTCGTTGATGAAGCTGTACTTTTCATACCCTCAATCATTTGGACGAAACAGTTTGATTTATCTGCGTATTTTCACATGATAATGTCAAGTAGCAGAATCACTCCGTGACACGCCTAAACGACGTCGTTCAGCTTGGTCAGATGGCACTCTTGATTCTTATCCTTAGGAATGTCTTTAGCGACAGTCGGAATACCACAGCAAAATCCTTCCATTCCTCCAATTTTCATCAGCTCTCTTTGATTTTCGCGCCACCACCATCGTAAATTAAAATTAGAAGCAAATGAGCCACCTGATAACAATCCTCCCAAACTGTGCCATCACCGCCGTCATTCCTTCATCCTTAATTATCAAACGCAATTCCCCAATTCTCACACTTCCCTTCCTTTCAAAACGACTCCGTTTGCCCCATCGCACCGTTTCAAGGTCTTACTCTTCCCCTCCAAATCCACAAAATGAACCCGTATCCAACGTTCAATCCCTCCGCGTCCCCGATCACTGGTTATCTCCTGCCACCGCTCTCCAGGCACTCGATTACTTCACTTCCTATTACTGCTACCGCTACTTCAAATTTGCTTATTAATAACATTTTCGGCGTGGTTTTTGCAGGAATCCGAGTGGCTTAGAGTCACGCTGCACAAATGGTTGGATGATGAGTACTGTCCGGAGGAAACTAACGTGGAGATAAGTAGAATCGCAGCCAAGTCGTATTATCAGTCACTGTTAGAGAAAAGGAGCGATTTAGGTGAGATTTTGTTGAGTATGGCTAGAGATTTAGAATCTATTTCTTATCAAGAAAGCTTTCATGGTGCATTCTCTTCGGCGAATGCAGCGGTGAATTTAATTGCCCAACGGGTAGGCAATTGTACATGAGCAAATTAAACGCCATTTCCGTTTCCCCTGATACCTAAGTCTGTTGCGGCTGTAGCTCTCCACTTGTTGAATCGAAATTGAGCTTATTTCTTGGATAGTCTGGGCCTTAACTGACGCTTTGGTCTGGTCTGGTCTGGCCCCCAAGGGCGGAGGGGGCTCGGAGCCTTACCCTCTAAAATTTAAATTTTCCAAATCATAATATAAATAAAACTATTTCTATAACGTCTTTAAAAATTCAATTTAAATATTTGTGATTTTGAACTTTCAATTTATATTGTAATCCATAAAACCCCTTTTAGATATTGAAAATGACAACTTTTATTATTAATTTGTGATAATAAAATTACATCTTATAATTACAATGAAAATGGAGTTTCTTTATTTTGTATTATTTTTAGTTAAATGCTTATTTACCATTTATATACTGTTCATATTACATTGATCCAGCTACTTTTTGATTATCTACGTTATTTATTTATTATATAAAAAAGGTCATATCATATAATGTACTTGAATATCTGGGTTTGCATTTTTATACACAATTAGTTAATCATGTTAATCTTATACTATGTATCCGAAATTTTTCCAAAAAAGAAATTGTAATTTTATTTTAAAGAAAAAGTAGAAACAATTTCTAAATTATTAAGAAAATATTGGACCACATGATATGAGGGGTTAACATCACATTCAAAAATAGAAAAAGGGTTCCTGTTTTAGCATTAGTAAGATTCTTAAAGTTAAAGAGCATTAGGGTGTTTCTCTCTAGCCTTGGCTTTTCACTTCCGACCTTTTAGCATATGTCAATAATGAAAAGTGCTACCACTCGTCTCCCTTGTTTAAGCTTTCCCTTCGTCCATCTTTCTCTGTGAATCGTTTCTTGCCAATTCCGGTCAGTTGCCAAAAGACCCATTTTACAATTACAAAGAGAGACTGGAAATTCAACCCAAGATTTGAATGCTATTTTTTTCGAATCTTTTGCGTGAGATGCAGGAATTTCTTGGTGAAAGTAGCGTGATGTTTTCTTGATACAATGGGCGAGGCTGCTTTTCATTATATAGAAGTTTTACGGCGATCCCCATGTAGAATTTTCTTCGAATGTGTAGCCAGCAGATCAGTCACTAGTTTTTGTCTAGTTATCAAAAGCTCATCAGTCCATCAATGATCTAGTACCAAAATCAACATGTCCACTAATTCCATGTGCCCGTGGGTCACCCATACTAATGGATCGATGAGGACTTTTTCCAAATTCTATTAATTCTTTACCTTCCATAATTTGATCAAATTCATCCATCTTCTAAAAATATACGTTCTTTCTATATGAATTTTGAAACTTCTCGATAATAAGATTTAATAACTAACAAACTACGAGAAGAACTGATCACTGCATGAAAGTAATTTTTGAATGAGCAGTGGAAAGAGGAATAATGGTAGAGTTGGCAGCCCGAGTTTTGTGTCTCTTCTGAATTATTGTGTTCGTGAGTTGTCCTCAACACAACATGTGGAATCTACCCAAAGATTCAGGACCTATAATATAATGTTCCTTTCCCTTTCTGCTGTTGGTTGTGGTTGGTGGCTTCTTTTATTCGACTGATTCCATACGAGTGAAGCTCTGCGTCACTTTCTGATTTTAAAAAAAAAAAACTGAAGTGACACGTGTTGTCGTTTTATTATAAATGGAATTTTAGTATAATTCATGTTATTTTTGATTTCAACATTAAGAATTTAATGCTGAACATTACAGTCCATATGATGAATAAAAAGCATATTATATAACTAGAAATCTGCGATAAATGATTTGTTTTGTTTGTTGCAATTATTAGGCTGTTGTCGTTGCATTCTTTGGATTGCATATTTAAACAGAAGAAAGTTACACGGCACGTGGTGGGCTGTAGTGACCACTGTTCCAGAGAGCTAAACGAGATTAATAATGTAGTTATGGAGACAATCCGAAATTAGGGTTTGATTGATTTGATAGAGGGGGATCTGGTTTAGATAAAACCCGCGAAATGGGCACATGGCAGTAATAATGGTGGTCCAGGATTCCACCTAACATTGGGGCCCCTGCAATCAAGTTTCGGATTAAACCCGAATCTTGAAACGTTTTTTGCCCGGTCGAATATTCGACGGTCTCGATGTTCATCTGCACAAGTGGACGGTCTTCCATGATCTCAAGAGGATCTCTATATCATGAGGTCCCAATGCCATTGGAGACTGAAAAATAATTAACGTAACCTGTCTTCTTTGTAGGCCAATCACTCGTCTATGATTCATGCTTTGTCAATTTACTAATTTCATGTTTTTTTGAATTATTGCTCGTATCATATCTTTTTGTATTTATACAAATATATAACTTTATAAAAGTGAAATATATGATGTTAGAAAAATAATTTATAATCTTATGATTAGAATTTGTAATATACATTTAGAGATTAATTGGATTTTAACTTAAAATTTAATTAAATTATCATTTGAGTAATAAAAAAAATGTGAGTGAAAGAGTTTTGTTGTGACATTTAAATATTTAATTGAATGAAAATTGATAGATGATTAAAAAAATTTTGTTCAAAACATTAAAATTAAAGTATGGTCACATTATTTATTATTTTTAAATTTATGTACGTTTAATTTTTGATTTAAATTTATTATGATATTACTTTTTTCAGTTTTTTATTATATTTTTAAATTTTTGCTCATTCTTTTTCATCAATCTTCCCTCCTCCTTATTTTTTTCTTCTTTTTTCTTTTTTGTTTTTCAGATTTTTCTTTCTATATTATTATTATTATTATTATTATTATTATTATTATTATTATTATTATTTCTTTTGAATTCTTCTTCTTTTTATATATTTTTTAATTTTTTAAATATTTTATTTTTATTTATCATCTATTTTTTATTTTATTTTTCATGATAAATATATGTAAATAATACATATGATTATTTACTAAATAAATATTTACTACTAATACGTAATAATAAATAGATATTTATCATATAATATTTAATAAAATAAAATTGTATTATCTATTGTATACATATATTTATTGATATATATATATTAATATTAGATTGTGTATATATATATATATACATATTAATATATATATAATATTTAGTTATTTATCATCATATATATGATAAATGCTAATATTATATAATATATATTTATTTATAAATATTTATCATAAAATAAGAAGAAGAGAAATGGAAAGAAAAATAAAAAAGAAAAAAAAGATGATAAAATTGTTAGGATAAAAATTAGTTATTAATTTTATTAATCAATGAATAATTAAAATGAACGATATTTTGAAAATGATAAGATTTTTGTTAATAAAAACATATAAGAATTATGATAAAATTTTAAAACACTCCTCCGAAAATTAACAATTAACTAATTACCTAATTTTTAAATAATATAAGGCCTTAATTTAATTATGGTCTTTATTGATCTTTTTGGATTGTTAGATTTTATGATTAATTATATTTGATTTTTTGAATTTAAAATTTAAAATTATATACTATAAATACATAAATGTGTGATAATTAATAAATAGATCTAATTATTACTCTCCTGCATAAATAGATCTAATAATTTAAAACGACATATACTGAATGCATGAAAAATATGTATAAATTTATATTTAATTTAAAATAAAAGTATGGTATTTAATTATTAAGTGTTAATAAATTTTTATAAAAATAAGATTTATTAGTCATATCATCAAATCTCAAATCTTGATATTCCATACATAAATATAATTAATTCGTAAAAGATTTCTTTATAATAGTTGTGAATGGTTGCTTCTAAAGTGATCAAATAAAGCTTAATTAATTTTATTACTACAGAGTTAATACGAATAGTTATAAGCTAATTTAGTTTTAAATTAGATTCATTTTTAATCATGTAAATATTTTTATAAATAAATTATCACAATAAATAAAATATCAATTCAAGCTGAATAAATCGAAAATATTATTACTATATAAATCAAGATTAACAACTCTTGTAATTTTTTTTTGCTTTCAAAAAAAGGATTCGCAATAATGCAAGAAAGATAGCAATGGAATTGAGAGATGAAGTGGCATTTATTATTTAAATCTGCCATGTGTTTGGAAAAACTTGTCATCATCCATCATCACCCATTTTTATTACTCATTTTCTCCTATTTTCCACTCTAATATCAAACATTATTGATATTTTTAATTAATCATATTAATATATTAAATACTTCAAACCACTTGAAATAATTACTACTAATTATGTACAAAAAAGGGATTTTTTCATTTATTCATTTCCTTTGTTCATAAGTAATGCGATGGCAACAGTTTTCTGCCACCCGCAATAAATATCATCTCATCTCCTGCCATCACCTTAAATCTTTAATTTCCTTTTTATTTTAATTAATTTAATGTTTTCTGAATTTATAAAAATTTATTCTTTTAATTGTTAAAAAATGATTAATTATATGTTGAATTTTTTTTATCGGTGGAATTTATATTCTTATTTAATAGGTTAATTTTTAAAATTTTTTATTACAAAAATATCATTAATATATATTATAGAATTTATATTAATTTAGTGAAATAGAGATTTTTAAGTTTGTAAATTTAATATATAGTTTAATTTTGGAATAATTAGAAAATTATAAAAACGATATCATTTATTTTGAATAATAAAAAATAATTAATTAAGTTCGATATGAAGATATTTCCTGCTCAACTTAAAACATACATTTTATATTTATAATTTATTATGTGAAATATGTATCATGTAACTTGTAAATATTCAGTTTTGAATGATGTCCGGAGATTAGACATAATGAGAAACCTTTGTGAAGTTTGTTTTTAATCTATAATATTCATTCTACTTACACACAGAGTAAGAAAATTAAACCTATATATATTGATTTCATTGATTAATAAGAAAAGTATGATATATACTTGAACTATGATATATGCTCATCATACTTATTTTATTAAGATCATAATACTCATAATATCCATACATCATACTTAATTAAATTATAAACGAATTATTCATAAGATTTGATAACCGACTCATATATAATGTGTCTTATATGAGTATGATATGGATATTTATTAAGAATTGAAATCTAGACCCATGACATTAAGAAGGTATAGGAATTTTAAATAGTTATATAATCAACAATTTCAATATTAATTTTGGCACATTTGAGAAGATAAAAAAAATAATTTAATAATTCTTATATTATAGGTATTATTTTTTTTTCAAAAAAATATCAATTAAATTATAATTTATAAAGAAATGAATTTAAAATTGATGGGTGTGAAATTTTATTTTGTGTTTTCAAATATAATACAAAAAGAAAAAAATTTGGAAACAATATTTATGGATATAAGATGAAGGCCTTGAGCTATAAAAAGAACATCACGACCCCTCAAGTTCTTGGAACCAAGTAAATAAAAGAGCTGCAGTCTGCAAACTAACAAATTAACTGAAAAACTTCCATCTCTTCTTCCTCGATCTTCATTGTCACTACCCACCAATCATTTCCTGTAACTCTATACAGTCTCTGCGTGAGTGTGTATATATCTATATATCCATACATATATATGGCGTATCAGCACGATCTGTTAGTATGTACGCCATTGGAGTGCGAAAGTGCAGCAGAAATGATGAGTGGCATGGAGAAAGCAAGGGAGGAAGGAGCTGATCTCGTTGAACTCCGCATTGGTTCCATGTCTCCCTCTCAACTTGAGAGGCTCATTAAACTTAGAACTCTCCCTGCTATCGTTTCTCTCAGGTATTGCCCTCTCTTCCTTTGCTTTTCATTTTTGTTTTTTATTCTATTATGTGTTTTTAAAACTTTTCAACAGGTTTGCTTTTTCTAATCTTTAAACCTCCAGACTATTCGTCTTTCTACTCTTACATTAACAATTATATCCATAATTTTATATTAATTAATTTGATTCATATATAAAAATAGTAATAATAATAAATTTGATATTTTAACTTTTATGTTTTTTCTATTTTGATGTTTAAATTTTTTTAAAAAATTAAGTGTCTAAATTACTAATTCCATGCTTATATCTTATTTTTTGATCACAAAAAAAAAAAAGAAAAATGCATACGTATAAAATATTTACATAAAAACATAAACATAAACATATATATTTTTATCAATTTCTTCAAAAAGAAAATTATATGTAAATCTTAATTTTAAAAGCAAATATTGAGAAAAAATATTATCATTTTATTTATTATATATATATATATATATTAAATTCACAATAAATATAATGATTTAAATAAAAATAGCATTAAATATATAAATAAATATAGAAATATGCATAAAAAGAGGAACAGTAAAAGTAGAGATGGAGAGGTGCAAATGATTGGTTATCCCTTTTATGGGCACTCGTTTCGACGTGTCTCGAGGGCATAAAAGACCGCAGAGTTCAATTATCCTAAAATTTGGCATTCATGTGGACCATGCATCCTTCAAATTGCACAGCCTACGACTCACCGTTACCTTCCAACACCCACACTTCACAATTATCTTATTATTTATTTATCTGTTAATTGGGTCGGTGATGAAATTTTAGTAATATATTTGGAAAAAAATTTTTAAAAAAATATTTAATTTTTATGGATAAGCATAAATTACAATAAGGTTATATCGATTTTTATTAATATTCAAAAATATATAAATTTTATATCCATTAATATGTAATTATTGATGGAGAGAGGGTGTGGAAAGATGTTGTGGGCGGTATTGTGGTTGCTCATTGGCTTTCATATAATTGCAGAAATCGGAAATTTGTGCCCATTCTAGTTCCCCCTTTTAAGGATAACTTTATTGTTATTATTATGAAGAAAACAAGTCAAACATACTGATATTGCACAGGCCCAAGTTGTCAAAGATCTCCTGCAATGTCGAAAGAAGGGAAACTAGTTTGGAGATTGTCAGACTCGCCCTCGACTTGGACGTCGAGTTCGTCGAAATCGATTATGAGGTACCTGCTCATGCGCTTCCTCCATTCTTACCAGTTCATGATGTTCCATGGTACCATCCTTCAGAATATTTAATGAAGAGTTATATTAGGATTTGTTGGATAAGATTCTAAAATGGATAATTAAAATGAAACAGACGGGTACAAGATATGCATTTCTCTGAAATGGGTCTATCTATCTTCGTCAGGTTGCTTCTGACATCGACATGGCAGATTGTATTTACAACCGGTCATGTAAGTTGATTGTATCAAGCTACGTCAATGGTGGAACACCCTCGGCAGAAAAACTTGGCAATTTGATTGCTAACATGCAAGCTACTGGAGCAGATGTGATCAAGCTTGTGATCAATGTGAATTACATCACAGATTTGGCACCTATTTTTAAGATGCTTGCTCATTGCCAGGTAACTTTATATAATCAACCTGGATTCAGAATGCATGACATTGCTTTTCTTAAACTTCCTATCGCTTTTGGCTGTTTCCAGATGCCATTGATTGCTCTTGCAGTAGGCAGTAGAGGCCTTATAAGCCAGCTGCTGGGGCCGAAATTTGGTGGGTTTTTGGTATATGGATCACTAGGAGACGAGGCAGTTCCTGGCATGCCAACTCTGTTCAGTCTGAGGCATGTTTACAAGCTGGAGCATATAAATTCAGACACTAAAGTATTTGGTCTCGTCTCAAATCCAGTTGGGCACAGTAAAGGTCCTATTTTGCACAACCCTGCATTTAGACACACGGGTTATAATGGAATTTATGTTCCCATGCAAGTGGATGATATCAAAAAATTCTTTACAACGTATACCAGCACTGACTTCGCTGGTTTCAGGTACACAGCCATTACCTACAGGATCTCCATTTTAGTTTTTCTGTGCTTCATCCATAGCTGAATACCTGTTAAACTACAAACAAACAGTTCTTTTGCCTATTGAATTTGGCTATTCACTTATGCTATGTTGATGCAGTGTTGGGATTCCTCACAAGGAAGCAGCAATCAGTTGCTGTGATGAAGTCCACCCGCTCGCCAAGGTCAGGAATCAGGCACTACCAACTGCTTGGTTTTGATGCTTTGTTATTCTTTTGACATAGTTTTTATTTGTAACATTGTAAGGTTTAAAGCTGAGCGTTTCTTTTGTCAATCAGTCCATTGGAGCTGTAAATACTATAATAAGAAGAGCCGCTGATGGAAAGCTAGTCGGTTATAACACAGATTGTGATGCTTCTATCACAGCAATAGAGGATGCACTTAGAGGTATGCTGCTGATTAATCTTGACCTTTTTCAGAAAATGCAGATTTAAAAAAAAAAATTATTATAAGCTGGAAAATGCAGAAAAGCAAGCTATTAACAGGGGAGAATCCGATGCGTCACCGCTAGCAGGGAAAACTTTTGTGTTGGTTGGAGCTGGAGGAGCAGGAAGAGCGCTTGCTTTCGGTGCCAAAAATAGAGGAGCTCGAGTCATTGTATTCAACCGCAATTTTGGTATGCAAATCTATGATTTCCCCACCTCCTCTTTACGACTCTCATTCCTCCTATATGTAATTTGTCTGTCATCTTCGAACAGAGAGAGCGAAGGCTCTCGCAAATGCAGTTTCCGGGGAAGCGCTACCGTATGAAGATCTGGACAGATTTCAAGGTGACAAGGGCATGATTCTTGCAAATGCATCTGCTGTTGGAATGGAACCTAACACGCACTTGACTCCTGTTCCAAAGGTTGCTTCTCTCGTAATCTGTTGTTTTCTCTCTTCTCCGGCATGCGATTCAAATGAATACTGATACATTCTTTGTTCATTGTTTCATGTGCTTCCAGGAGGCCTTGAAAGCATACGAGTTGGTTTTTGATGCAGTTTACACGCCAAGGAATACAAAGCTATTGCAAGAGGCTAAAGAGGTTGGTGCCGTAGTGGTAAGCGGGGTCGAGATGTTTATCAGGCAAGCTCTTGGTCAATTCAGGCTGTTCACCGGTGGCTTAGGTATCGATTTTAACTTCCAGGATAATCAATAAAACACCAGCAATAATTGTTTTTATTTCTTTTAATATTCATATCGCTTCTGGTGCATGGCAGCTCCGGAGGCATTCATGCGCAAGCTAGTCTTGGAGCAATTTTGAAGTATGTGATGGTCTTTCCTTGGATGAATTTTTTTCGTGGTCGTTGAGGTGATAAAACAGGGAAGATTCTAGCTTGCTGCCCATGGCAAGATCCACTGGAATTACTGTTGACAAATCTGTAATATATCGCATCAACCTAGTTGAGCAGGAAGCCCATCAAGCACCTAAACTGCCTCTTGTTGTGGCTCTTGATGAAATAGCAACGGTCTGTCTTAAATGCACCTTGTTGTCACTCTTGAATAAGATAAGCAATATTCTTCGCCTTCCATTCACTTCCATGCTTATCTGCTAAAGTTGTAGCTGTGCACATGCATTCTAATTTCAAAAATAAATTGTTGAAGAATTCTTAGTAAGTTCGTGTCGAAACCATTCTAATTTCCAGTTGAAAGTTGAAAATGGAGAAAGGGAAGCAAGAAAACAAATATCTGGGATTGATTCCATCTGCCAGGTTCATGCTTCTAATTATAAGCATTATACCTGGTCTGGCGCAGGAAATTCTAGACTCTTGAAGGTTGTGAAACCTCCATCAACAACTAAGTTATGCCCACTAACATACTTTGCATCATCAGATGCGAGATATAGTGCAGCATTAGCTATGTCACTTGGCTCACAGTTTACCCCCTTCAATGCTCCAGTATTATGAACCAATTCCGTTAGCCGTCGAGGACCAACACCTGGATAGTACTGAGTTAATTCGTCCATCACAAATTTGGTTGGAATTGCGAAAGGCGATATGGAATTCACTCTGATACCATATTGGCATAGCTCTGCTGCAACAGACTTAACAATGCCTATAACAGTAGCCTTGGACACAGCATATGTGTGCTGTGATGCCCCACCTACAATACCCGTGATGCTAGCGGTGCATAGAATCGAGCCAGTTCTTCGCGGAATCATTACACGCGACGCATGTTTGATCCCTGCCATTACCCCTCGGACATTGATATTCATGACCCTGTCAAAAACTGCAAGGTCAAGGTCAACGATACTGCGAGGTGTATGGCAGGCTACTCCTGCATTGTTATACATGATGTCAAGTTGGTTGAACTTGGAGATGGTAAAATCCACAGCACCGGACACATCTGATTCTTTCGTCACGTCACAGGCAATGAAGGATGCATTGGGTCCAAGTTCTTCGGCAGCATGTCGGCCAAGTTGATGTTGAATATCAGCAATAACAACTCTGGCACCATTATTAATGAATGTTGTGGCAGTTGCCTTACCAATACCACTTGCTGCTCCTGTTATCAGTGCTACCTTGCCCTCTAGCTTCCTGTGCCACATCATAACAGAGTACTTGAGCATCAGATGTACCACTTAACAGTCTATCCATCCGATTTTTCTTTTCCAGATTTTAACTTTTTATATCACAACAGAAGGAATTCCCATATCCAACTCGATCCCAAAAACAGCAAGCAAGTCAAAGATCCGGTTGGACCTGAATCTAACGTTGTAAAGAACATCACAGTAGAAGAAGCATAAGGTTCCTTCTATTTCGTTTTCTATTTAGACTCAATAATGATTTCCTATACATGAAAATCGCAAAGCACAAGTAAGAAGACAAGCTGTAACCAATCTTAATGCAAAAAGAAAAGGAGGTGAAGAAAGAAGAACTTGCCGTAATCCAGCCTTGAACATGCTTATTCCACAGCAGAGGCGAAGGGCAGAGAAGGGAGGGAGGGAGAGAGAATGAATGAGACAGAAAGAACCTTACAGCATAAATTCACATGCACCTAAACCTCACATATACGCTACTAATATGTGAATCATTGAATATGCCTTGCAACTTGCAAACTTCTTTTCTTAATAAGACAAAACCCTTTTATCATTTTTTACTGCTCATTGACACTCTGTGTTTGTATTTTTCCAAGCAAAACACGTCAAGACAGACCCTTGTTTTTATTACACAAGAGTTTGGAGTTTGTTTGCAAGTTAGCATGGGGCTGCAACTCGCTTTAGGAGCACCCACAAGTCATGGTCTGGGTGGCATTAAAACTAGTCAAATACATAAGCTCTAGCAGAAGAAAACCCCATTTTATACAATTTAAAAAGCAAGCTACACGTACCTTAACATGAAAAATAAGTCTAGACATGCTAAGTTGTTTTTATTAACAATAGGAGTTTAAATCAAGTTCTACGACTTATTTAACATAATTGGCAGCTATTTCACAAGATGGGCGTTTGGTCTAGTGGTATGATTCTCGCTTTGGGTGCGAGAGGTCCCGAGTTCGATTCTCGGAACGCCCCATATTATTAAATCTTCTTTTAGTTTTAAAATAATTCAATATCTGACCCCGGGCTGTGGCGTTTTCGCTTCCCTCCTAAACTAATTTCTTCCACCAACAAATGGCTCAGTTTTTCGATTTCAGAGAAAAAGCCTTTTTTAATCTCAATATTCAGGTCTGCTTCCGTTGTCCATCTTTACTCATGAATACTTTTTGGTGCTGATGGCTGGTGACTCGGAACTACCTCTACTGCACTCTATAATTTGACAAAGGGAAAGGATTTAGTTTTTCATGGCTGATTCTAACATCAGTACCGACACTCAGGTCCTTCACTTTCAATCTCAATCACCAGGTTTTCCCCCGTCTTTCTCTCCCATTCTTCGATCACCCCTAAGCAATGCTCCATTGCTGATCGACGTTGAATGCTCCTCTTTTACCAGTTTCTGGAATTTTCTTTGTTGTTTTTTCCCCCTTTATAAACAACTTGCTAATTGATGTTCATTATCATAAACTCTAGAATGATGGATGCGATTTGCTACTTTATGGCTTTTAAATGAAACCCATAAAAAATGGAAAAAGGAAAAAGCCTATACTTACGTGTTTGGGTTGAAATGTCATGCGAATTAGGGAAATAAGCCTTCAGGATTTTGATTTTTTATATTTAGTTCTGATGCAGAGTTCTGTTTAATAATGACATTTATGTAATTTATCTTTACAGGGCGAGGAAGTATGATTTGTGAATTGATCAATCTCCTTATGTTTCTTTTGTTGGTTGCAGAATCAGCTCGGGAAAAGAAAAATGTTATTATTGATAAATTGTTTGAAGATACCGAACTCTTAGATGATGCAGTTTCCCTTGATGGTTCTTCTGATGGCACCCCATTAGTGACTCACGATTTTGACACTGAAGTAGTAGACGACACTGATTACTTTGAGGATGTTGGATTGCCCCAGCAGGTAGATGAACCAGAGAAGGAAGTTGTCCTTGATAGTGAGGATGAAGGAAACTCTGATGCCATCCCAGAGAGAAGAATACAAAGGAATGTCTCAGGTTTGCAAACTATGCAACCTGATTCAACATTTCTTCGCCTGGATGACTTAACAAAAGCTTTTGATGGCTCTGTTGCTGATGAACAATGTGATACAGGTTAGTGTGACAGTTTCTATCCAAAAAAGTTCAATTACTAACAATTAGCATTTTTCTCTCTCTCTGCTCTTCTATGAGAAATGACTCACATTTTAGGAAATTTTTGGCGTGGGATTTCTGGGGTTGTAGAAGCATTGATAATTAATGAAAGCCCAGATGCGGGAAATATTTATCCTCAGATGCTAGCACACGATCTTGCGGAATGGAATTACAGAAGCTTTGAAGAAGCTAAAGAGTCGTCCCAAACAAACGCACTCGATTTTGTCAATAACTACCTCGCACTTAACAATATGGAATCTTCTCCGGGTAGTAAGCCTAGAAACGTAGCCAGAAAGATAGTGTCTCCTGTCTCAAGAATAAAAGGTTGTCAAACTTTGGCTAAACAAATCAAAAGCAGGAGTGCTGTTGGAAGAGTTCGCACCTTTGAATGGGATGACCATGATCGCTTTGCAGGGATTGATTTCTTTGGCAAGAGGGCAGGTACAACATTTGATCTTGGAGACTCGCTGGAAAGCCCTGTAACAATGGATCACAAGGCTGGGCATGTGGACTTTAAAGAAGGCAGCAATACTAACAATAAGAGGGAAGATTATTGCATAGACCTTAATAAGGAGGTAACGGGTTCTCCATCAGATCCAAAGGCTGCAGTTGATAGGCCAGGAGCACTGTACCATTCCGAACAAGCATCTGAAACGAACTTCAAACTGGACAGGAACTCAAACAAATTGTTGCAATTGGGGTTGGACTCAGGTGCTTATGGCATTGAAGAAAATGCATCAAATATATTCGATGTTGGTCTTGGCACTCAAATGGCAGCGGAAGCCATGGAAGCTTTATCATATGGCCTCCCCACACACAACTGTTCTGAAAAAGCCAGTCAATGTTCTCAAAATTTCCTTTCAGATCCTTCGCTGGATATAGCGAAGAGCAAAATTTATTTCACTAAGGCTTGCTCTGAAAAGAGTGCATTCTCTAATCCAGAAGGAACCAGTAGAATGTCAAAGCAAAAGGTGAATCATGCCAGTTTACCTTGGAGACCCTCTAATTATCAGGAGTTCAATAACAGGTTGAAACTAACAGCGACGAAGAAAAGGAGCAAACGCTTTGCTGGGAGATTGAACAGAATTGACAGTGCATGCCAAAACAAATATTCTGATGATGAACCTGCCATCCCTGGCAAGAAATCAACAGAAGAGGGTGCTAGGGGCAAAGGGAACGCAAAGAAATGTGAAGATTCTGGGAGTTCATCAATACCATTCGAAACTGTCATACTTGGCAAACGATGTGTGGACGGAGAGCCGGTGACTCGCCAAATTGGGCATTGGACAATAGAAGGCAAATTAGCAGGAAAGAGAGATGGGCCAGACAATCTAGGAGAGAGTATTAATAATACTGCGAAAGGCAGTATAGTTACATACAAAAGGAAGAGAAGTTCTCTGGGTGCTAAGCCATCTGAATGCTTGAATGTCAGAGTAAAATGTATCGACCTGGAGCCATTTGCTAACCAAAGGCATGGGACGACCGGAGGTGAACTCGAAGGGGCTAAAGATGTGCCTGACAGTCTAGGGGAAGGAAAGAATGCCATGAAGAACGTAAACATAATTACATACAAAAGAAAGAAAAGTGTGAAGGTATATGAACGGATTAATCCAGAAGAAAAGCATATCAGACCAACTCAACGAAAGCAATGCAGCGCAGAGGTATCTTCCTCGAGCAGTTCGTTAAATTTAAATGCTTGGAACTGCCCCAAAGGCAAAAGAATGCCCCGCAGACGACCGAGTGATTTAAATGAAGCTAAGAACCGGTCTACCGCTTTCATGATAAATGATGAAAAAGAAGGTTACAAAAAACCATACAACAAAATCCTTCCGAAATCATCCCTCTTGAAAGAGCTTATAAGACTAGGTATTCAAGAGCCAAAATCTTACTTCACATGGAAGGATCTGAGAAAACGAAGAGATCCCTCAGATGTCCAAGTTCTGTTTAGCCAGCATTTGGATAATGATGTAATCAAACAGCAGAAAAAGGTTTTTTTTTCCCTTTTATTTTCCTGTCTTTTGTATTAGCGGCATGAGCACTTACACCTTTAAGATTCACACGTCTGTTCTTTATCTTCAAACAGATCCTGGCACGGTTGGGCATTTCAATTGCGTCATGTTCAAAGAATGCTACGCACTTCATTGCAGACAAATTTGTTCGTACAAGGAATATGTTAGAAGCTATGGCCCTTGGTAAACTAGTGGTAACTCATTTATGGCTCGAGAGCTGTGGGCAAGCAAGTTGCCTAATTGATGAGAAGAACTATATCCTGAGAGATGCTAAGAAAGAAAAGGAAATTGGTTTTAATATGATTTCCTCACTGGCTCGTGCAACTCGTCATCCACTTCTAAAGGTGCTTGCCTAACTCTTCAAGATTTTCTTTTGTCCCTTTCCTTTTGGCTCCTTGCCCTTCCAAATTGATTCTCTGGTTTCTTTTTCTTAATGGCATAAACATCTGGTCTCTTTCCAGGGTAGAAGAGTTTTGATTACTCCAAACATGAAGCCAGAGATAGAAATGATTGCTGCTTTGGTTAAATCGGCTCACGGCGAGGTATGTATTCACTCTCGCAAATGTGATTCTATTACCGTAACCTTTGGTCATCACAAACTAGCGTCTTCTCCTACATCTTTCCGTTTGTGGTGGTTTGCATTACTTGGTTTCTGAGAACCGTTCGTCAGGTAGTGAAGGGGGTTCAAATATCTAGCCGGAGGATCTCCGATGATTTATTAATCCTTTCATGTGAAGAAGACCGTTCTATTTGCGCACCCTTCCTCGAGAAAGGTATAAACAATTCGATCTCGTTGTTGTTTTGTAGTGAACTGCATCCCCGTGGTAAGTAATAGCAATGTGGGTGCGCCCCTGCTTGCAGGTGCAGCAGTTTACAGTTCAGAGCTGCTGCTGAATGGGATAGTGATTCAGAAACTAGAATATGAAAGGTCAGGATTACTATAACAAGATTACCATATTATGTATTTACAAAATTATTTAACAGCAAGATAAGTGCTTCTTGTTGCCTTGGTAAATCGTTACGAATCTGTGATAATAGCGTCCCTGCATTACTCTGAAGGAAAATAGGATACGTCAGGGTATTCCTTGATATGTTTTATGGTAGGTGGATACTTCTCTTGCTGACATATTGCTTCTATCGACAGACACCAACTTTTCACAAATCGAGCCAAGAGAAATAGGCGCTCCAGCACAAGGTAAAGAAGAGAAGGTGACTTTGCTTATTTTGCAGGCACTCGTATTTTGTGCTGTGTCTTTTGTCAGCTCAGCTAGTCGTACAGGAAAATTCAAAGCGCGTGGTCTGTCTTTTCCCTTGTAAAAATGTTGGAAGATTAAAAGATCACACCAAGTGCAAGTTCCTATTAGAATCTTTTGATAATGAAAAATCTTAAAACCTCGTCATCGTGTTGCTGAACAAACAAAAACCTCACTACCAGTTGATCGTAGTTTGCACCTTAACCAACGCATAATGATGGCCATAGTTCATGCAAAACAAATGTTGGCATGTATAAATGAAATAATCACTGGTACTAAATCTAAACTTTTGTTTTATTACCACTGACATACTGAAGTAACTGTCACACGCCACATGAAAGCACTTTTCGCAGCATGTCTATTGAAGGAACAATTTTCTCCAAGGGGATCTCTTCATTCCTTTTCAATCGCTGTAAAGTAACAAACATAGCACGGTCATGGGAGCCATTCTAAACCATTCAGCAAGACCCGTTTGCATCATAAGTTCTCCAATAGAATGATAAAACTCCATCATACCAAAATTCACCACCAGAAAACTAGTTCCAGAGAAAATATTTAAAAAATGGAGGAAAAGAACACTTCCTCCAAATTTTGCTATCTTACAAAATAGTAATATGCATCATTAATCATCAAAAGTAATGCACATTTGGATCAAATTAATGATTATCCTCAGGAGTTGAGGTGTTATTGAAGCTATCAAAGCCTCCGCTGGTGGTTGGTGCAGGATTAGCTTGATAACTAGGTGGAACAATGGAGGGTGCGCCAGTATAAGGAGGGGGTGCTGCTGTACTCCCAGGAGCAGTTGCTGGGGGAATCATCACAGGAGGCCTTGGAAGGCCATTAACTTGACCAGGTAGGGAGGGAGCACCAGGTGGTGCAAGCATAGGTGGCATGCCTGGAGCAAAATGTACAATGAACAAAGATGTCAGAGAAATAGTTATCGTATATGATCCATAAGAGGATAGATAGCTTAATCCACATAACACACTATCTGGATGAGGATATTTGAATATGAAAGCCCTTGAAATTTCCAGAATAGTGAACTAATACGGTAGTGTTAATAAGGTGCTATCAAATTGCTGAATCACTATGAAATTAAAAACCTACAAGATCAATTATGGCAATTTTATATCTACAAGGTAACAGGATTACTATACAACTGAAATATCATTAATCCTTCCGGTAATCCTCTTTCTAAAAGAAACCAGCTAATGCATTGCCAAGAAGAACAGTAAACATACAATCCATTGGAATGAATTTGAATGCCACTGCAGAATGAACAAACATGCAGGCTACGTTATACTGCTAAATGAGAGAACAGTCAATAAAACAGCCGTTTCTTTGGCACGGTCTACCTGGAGCACCAGGAACAGGTCTTGGCAAGACAGGAGGAGGCCTCATCCCAGGTATTAGTGGTGTGCTGGCAGGTAACTGTGCATTCCCAGGAATAGGCATAATAGGTGTTGGCAAAACAGGAAGGCGCGGCCTCTGTGCTAGAAGATGCTGATTGTATGCAGCGCCAACCTGCTGGAATGCTGCAGCTTGCCCAAGATGTTCCTTAATTCTTTGGTCAATTAGACTTTGGGTTTGTTGCTCCTCAAACTGCTGATAATATGATCTCACATTTGCCTAAACACAAAACACAGAAATTTTGAACAGCTATCAATAAGTAATGATAGCAATAATAACAAACAGTGAAATAAGAACACAACTCAAAGTACCTTGTGTTTGTAACCTGCATTGTGCTGCTTTCTAACAGAGGGCTGCAGTATACAGAAGAGTGTCAGAAATGTAAGCTAATGCAACAATCCAGTTATATATGTATAGTCTCCAAAAATAAATAATGCCATGGTGCTTCTTGTTCTTAGTATAGAGACATTCGTTACTACGTTTCAAACAAAGTCAGCGTTCCCTTAATTAAACAAACCAGTCGTTCGGAACCATAACCGTTTCTACACTCATTTCTCGCTAGCAATGAATCGATATACTATTTTAAGCTATAAAATTACCAACTGGAACCATAAGCAAGACATGCAAAACACAAAAAAAAAAAAAGAGGACTTACGGAGTCGTGTGTCAAGTAAGTGTCGCAATAATCACAGTAATACCTGCAAAAAGTCGCACGAGAAACAATCAAACAATGGATCCTACGGTATGAGAATGAATGTGGTGATGATGATGATGATGAATATAAATAGATGAGAGAATTGTGGTACCGAGGCATAGCTGTTTGTTATCTTTAAAATCGCACCGCAGTCCAAACCCTAACAAATTGATCTCGACAAAATTGAAAACTCAAAAAAAGCAAATTGGAAAAGGTAAGGAGCGACACTGCAATTGGCGGCTCCACGCAACCAGACACAAAGGCGGAACAAGCTGGAGGATATCGGAGTATCTGCGATCGGCTAGCGGGAGATAAAGAAAGTTGTGGGGGTGTAAATGCTCAGTGCTCTCTCTTCCTCTCGTTTTTTAATGCATTTATGGGTACGCAGAATTATAAAAGAAAGTAAGACGACGCCGTATCTTCAAATATTAAAACATAAAAAAAATTTGCTAATAAATGTAGGAAAATTATAAATAACCAATATCAAATTACAATTTTTTTAAAAAAAGGGGTTAAATTATAATTATTTTACTCATCATGGAAATAAAGAACGCGCCGTCACATGATAAATTAAAGCAAAACTGTAACTAACGACGTCGTGTTACGAATCAAACCAAATCACTGTTCGTTCTGCTAGTAAAGGGCAGGGATCCGATAATCCAGCGGCATGAAGGAAAAGTTGGAAAATCAGAAATGGCCAGCATCACCGTCGAAAGTCTTCTATCATTTCACCACCAGTGGAGCCTCCGTTGCCGTTGCTACCGGCGTGACTCATCCTTTAGGCGAGTTCTTCTCTTTAATAGTTTTAGTTTCTTTTCTTTTAAAGCTTTAATCTTTGTTCAAATCTTGTCGTTGACTGCTTCCGATTTGTAATTCATGCTTGATGTTTAAATTTGATAAGAGACTTCCATTTGGTATAGTTTCTGGAATAGGATATATAAGGAAAAGCAATGACCTCTATTTGATTATTCATGATTTCTCAGGTTGTATTTGATAAATTAAAAGCGTTCCTGTCTTCTTTATGTTGTTAGAAATTTATACTATATTGCCTGAAATGCTCCAGTGAGATAACGTAGAAGCGCAAAACTACAAAATGTAGGTTGAAATTTTTTTGGAGATTGTTGAATTTCATAGATTGTTATAGATGGATCTAATACCTGCATAATTTGCTACTCAGATGTTCTCAAAGTTCGGCTTCAGATGCAACTCGTTGGCCAGAAAGGTCCTTTGACTGGAATGGTAGGAAAAAGTTATGATGATTACTTGGGTGATTAGATTATTTTGAATTGAATTGTTTGACCATTTTTTGTATGATATGCAGGGAGGTCTATTTATTCAAGTATTAAAAAATGAAGGAGCTAAGGCTTTGTATTTGGGATTGTCTCCTGCATTGACAAGGTCAGTTCTTTATGGAGGTCTTCGTTTAGGGCTGTATGAACCTTCAAAGTATGCTTGTAATTTGGCTTTTGGGTCTACAAATATATTGGTTAAGATTGCCTCAGGAGCATTTGCTGGTGCTGTTGCAACTGCACTGACCAATCCGGTTGAAGTTCTCAAGGTATTCTAATGTTTTAGGCATTCTTGAAATTTCCTCTTATGTTCCACTTAACAGATGTAATATTCTTGCTTTTCTCTTTTTTAATTCATCAGGTTCGTCTACAAATGAACACAAATCGGATACAAGTTGGACCAATTGCAGAAATGAGTAAAATCATTTCTGAAGAGGGAATAAGGGCTCTATGGAAAGGGGTTGGCCCTGCTACTGCTAGAGCTGCTGCATTGACTGCATCTCAATTGGCAACATATGATGAAACTAAGCGGGTCAAGTTCTAAGCATGCTCTTTTTCACTTTGAATATCCCAAAGTAATTTCGTGTTTACTTTTCTGCGATCTAAACATATAATTCATTTTTACTGTACTTTGAAGTCTTGATTTTCACATGCTGCAGGTTATGATTAGATGGACACGTCTAGAAGAAGGATTTTACCTACATCTAGTGTATGGCACTGCTGCTTCTAGTGGTCTTGTTGTTTTATTAGTATTCCAACGGTCAAAAGAAAGAAGCATCTAACTCTGTGAATCTGTGATAGGAATTTGGTCAAATCAGATCGTCCTTTTCCTCTAAAAAGATATATAAGATTTTTGTTCCCTTTCTTCAACATTTTATAATGATATTTTAGTAAATCCCAAAAAACGTGTGGTATTTTATTTCATATCTTGGTAAATAACCACCCCTGAAGACTGAGAATCTGTTTGTCAACCTGGTGCTATTCTCAAGTTGTAAAATGCATGCATAACTCCTATATGCATTTTTCTTCTTTGCCTTATGCAATTGCTAACTAGATGTTTGTCCTGCGCAGATCAAGTTCAGTTGCAGGGACAGTTAGTACGCTTATAACTGCACCAGTAGATATGATTAAAACACGCCTCATGCTTCAAAGGGAATCTAAAAAAGTTGGAGGCTATAAGAATGGATTTCATTGTGCATATCAGGCATGAAAGCCTCTCTCTTTTTCTTTATCTCTCCGAGAGTCTTAAAATTCTGATCATCACTTTGGATCGAATAGGAAGCATAAACACTTTCACATGCCCTTTTTATTTACAGACACAAAGTTGATAGAAAGATTGCATTCAACAATAATATAGAACTTGAATTGCGCAAGATTGATTTACATCTTCATATGTTCATTTTAAGATGAAATGACCGCATCATATTCATGTGGGTGCTTGGGTAGTTGTATATCCGGTGGAATAGGAAATTCTCCATTCCTTATATTCAACCTGCTGCTGCTGTGCCTTGTATACGTGATTCAGCAGCTACAACTCTAGGAATCCTATGCTTTGGACATTTTTACATAGGGATTTTTTAAAAATCCATCAAAAAAGTCAAAATTTTTGGAATTTTTCAAACATACCGGATTTTTTGAAAAAATTTACAAAATAACACTTTAAAAGTTTCATATAAGTTTACTTTTAGTTTACTTCGCATTGTAAAAAATTTCACTTCAAGTTTGCTTGGAATATTAAAATATTTCAAAAAAAACTCTCATTTGTGCAAAAAAAAAAACCATTATTTTTTGTAAAACTTCAAAAAAAAAAATGTATGATATTATTGCAAAACATAAAATAAAATCTATCATTTTTGTAATTAACCCTTTTACATTTGGCATGTTGGAATTAGATCTTTACAAGTATGTTTTCTAGATGCCACCTAGCCGGGTCTTTCTGGACACAACAATTATCTAAAGATGTTACATGGCCTGATGTTACTTTTGAAGTTCTATGTTTTCTCTTTGATTCCCTTTTATTAGATGGGGGATCGGAGGGGTGTGTGACTGTTTGGAGATGGGGAGGACCAGGGGAGTGCTTAATGAAAGGTTCCGTGATGTATTAAATGTGAGTGAGATAATCAAAAGAATATTGGCTTTCTTGTCTGATATCTTTGTAATTTCTACTTCTAGGTTTTGCTGACAGAAGGCCCAAGAGCACTGTACAAGGGGTGAGTTCCTTTTGAGGCCTTTATGATTTATGATACTAGCAGATGTAGTTAGATTCAAAGTTCTTAAAGCATGTTTAAGTTATGTGATCTCAGAAGTATTTTAGTTCACTTCTATCTGATCATTAAAGCTTCTAAAAAATTTTTGCACTTATTTCCTTTTAGGACTATAATTTCAGAACATAAGATCTGAAAATGGCAAGATACATGATGATATCTTGAGAATTTTAAAAAATAGCAATTTACAATTCATTGCTTTACATGTTTCTATTTTGTCAAGACTCACGGGGAATTTTCTTTACTGAATGATTTTTCTACCGTATTTTAGAATATTAACTTGTAAACTTTTGCCAGGGGCTTTGCAATTTTTGCTAGATTGGGTCCTCAAACTACAATCACATTTATATTGTGCGAGAAACTACGGAAGCTCACTGGATTGGATGCCATATGATTTTTGACTTATACATTCATACTCCTCAATAAGTATTTCACTGCTGTATGTTCTTTCTAAAATGCCAGACAAGCGCCCTCATCGCCAGCAAGTTCAGGGAAACATTTTACTGGGTTGTTACTGGACATTCTAATAATATGGGGAGCTAAGCTTTGATTTGGAGCTGGTGGGAACAGCGTAGGATGGAGACCGTATTACTTGTCACAGAAGGGTGTCCATTGATATGATGGAATTTTGGCAAAATTCTTTTGCTCTTCTGCATTTATGCACGCATACACTTGTGTTGTTTTAATTCTTCCATGTATGAATTGTAAGATTATCAATTTATTCCATTTTTCAGCTTTTTTTTCCTTTGGATAGTGATGGTGAAGTTGTTTCCTTTGCCTTTTTCACTTTATATCAATTCAGATTCACATGTTCATTCTCATGTATAACCGTTTAGTCTGTAGTTTGCTGTTGTTTCAAATGTATTCCTGGGTTTATCGAGATTGTAGTATTTTATTCAAAATCCACAGTTAAAATTAGGTGCAACCAACTCCTGGTTTGACTTGGCATGGATGTTGCGTAAAGAATTCTTCAGCTAACCTCAAAGGTATCCTGGCGACAGTTGCTCGCGTGGCAAGATTTTACCCGGTAAGATCCTATTATTGGCACCTTCTTTTGTCAGTTTCTCCCTTTTGCCCTGTCTCTCCTGCTTCCTGATTGACCTGCTTATGTTCTGCTCTATTTGCAACTTAGACCATAGTATTGGCTTCATCCTTACGAACAGTTCAATCCACAGCTGTTCTGAACCGACGTAAATAAATTATTTGAATATATATGTCTATTCCAACTCATTCCAAAGTTGCCTTCCAAGGAAGAAATAGTTCGACAAAATGTTAAGCCCTCGCCTGTCTTTCTCCTTCACCTGACCTGGCTAGACTCTACGACGCTTTTCAAATGGGTTACAAATTACAATCCAAAATGACCCATAAATATAATATAATACTGAAAAGGTCATATCCGTTTATAGCCAAGCTGATGGTATAAATTCAGGAACAAATAACTCGAGTAATCATCAAGGCAGTGTCCACTTATAGCCATTTTGACCTGAGAGGCGGTCCAAAAGAGTGTAGGGTAGACATTCCGAAGAGGGCCCCGTTTTGAAGTGATTTTGCTGCTGGCCATTGCTGGCAGCCAATCAACATATTAAATGCTCCAGATAGATATATACACCCACATCCCTTTCGCTTGATGGGGCAACAACATCTTTCGGTGTAGATTTAGTATTTTGCCCTTTTGATGAATTTGGTTGGAGCAAGAACCACACTGCTGAATTTTGATTTACTTCATTTGATCATTCGCTTTTGATATATGTTCACCGCAGAATTGGAAAATGATATCTGGTTCAAATAATACCACTCTCCATGCATACAAACTGTTGCTACCTTTTTCCTCCATGGGTGGAACTTCCAAGTTACCTCCACTTCTCTATATTTTCTGCAGGTCATCTTGCTATCTATTTTAACATCTCTTCTGTATTACTTAATTATAAAACGCTCCCAACAACATATTATCATTTATGTACACCTCTCTCCATATATAATTCTAAAATAATAATTAAATCATTAGTTGTCTAATCGTAATTACCAGCTCTAATAAAAAGTTAATAGATGTTTATATCACATTGCATCATAACTTCAACATCATTTAGAATTTTAATCATATCAAATTTTTACATCCAAATATGATCCTAATTTATTTGATATGATGTGTTATATGAACAAGTTAATATAGTTAATATAAAATAATCGATATAATATAAAATAATATAATTAACATGTAATTATTACTCTATTATAATGAATTAAGAATTAAACTCGATATAACATAATTTATAATATAATTTAATATTTATAATATTGTTAAAAAATTTAATTATAAATAATTCAAGGAAGGAGGCTGGTGGTCAGATGGGAAGGAGAAAGTGGTAAAAACACTTGAGCAAGTTGCAAGGATGAGAGATTATGCAAATATTGGAAGAGAAGAGGGAGGAGGGGCTTGGCGGGACAGACTGGCGAGCTTATCCTTGGGCCTCTCTTTCACCCTAAACTACCGTTGTGACCCTTCTCACCGAAATTACATAACTACCCATCGCATAAGTCGATTAAATTAAATAATAACGGAGCCCGTACGTTTTCTGCTGAAAACGACGCGCCCGACCACTTTGGTCAACAACTTTCTCCGTTTTCGTGCAAGTTTAAAATCGAATCCATCTCCTCGCATTTTCCACGCGGTTTTCGCTCACTTTGGCTTCGCAGATGAATGCCCGCATCATTTCCCTATCTATATTATTTTTAAAATTATATTATTTACATTTTATCTTGATAAATATCATCATTATTTGATCATTTATAATTAATTTTAAAGTTATATCTAATAAATATTAATTTATCATTATGTCTCATTCTTTTGGGTATGTATGACATTTATTAATTATAAATAATTAGATTTTCAATAATTCATTAACGGATAAAGTTATATAAGAGATAGAGATAAATAATTAATTTATTATTATCAATGTTTAGTTATTAGGTAATTATAGATAAATTATGAATAAAAGTTGTTCAGATATATTCATATTTAAAAGGATATATTACAGATATTTTAGATTAATAAAATAATATTTTCCCTAAGTTGAAAACTATTTAATAAGTATATTCTAGTTAAGTTGATGGATATCTGAAATAGTTATAAACTAATATTAGACAATATATTTTTATAAAAATTACGTCATAATTAATAATTTTGAATTTTCTATTATTATATTATCAAATAGAAGTAGATAATTGATATATGATAGACTTTGAAATGTTATTACCCAAATGTCTTATTAAATTAATAGTTATTACAAGTGGGTTTGGAGGACATGACCATATAAAAGGCGAGGGACTTTTTGTCGTGTTATTAAGCTTTGATCATTGCCATTTGCCACGCAGGACATGGCTCATGATTCGGTCTGCATTTCCTGTGAACTTGACACATTGCCGTCGATGAAGCATCAAGATTTATCAGAAAATCTGAATAAAAAAATCAGATAAGAATCATCTAAATATGGTATTATTAAATAATATTTATTTACCCTTCAATAAATACATTATAATAATCTTCTTTACACGGCCATGGTAATTAAGAAAGACTCTAAAGGCTGAAACTATTTTCAGACATGGGTAAAGTAACAATGATTGGGTTTACGCACATGAATGGATTGGATGGATCCTTTTCGGACAAAAGGAAAAGACTCTGTTTGTGTCCGAACAAAAAGAAAAATGGTGGCTAAAATTCAAAAGCAAAGGAGGGAAAATATTCCCTTTTCTTATTATATATTTATATTCCTGTTGATGAAAATGCTCTATGTTTGAAGTAGAGACCAAAGAAAGAGAGGACTTGTCTTTATCAATGGAATGGAATGAAGTAGCATAATTGGCCATCTACTATAATAAAAACAAACCCCATGAGTCATGTTGGTCTTCCCTTCAGTTCTCGACCCTCTTAGCATTCATTTCATGGACTTGGGTATCCTCCAAAATCATCCAATTTTCATAATCCTTGCACGTCAATGCATCTTCAACGTTCATGGCAGTTCTGAGGGTCCAACCTTTTCATCAAATCATGGCATTCCCCTCGTCTCCCCCCTTTTCGGCTGTCCTTTTCTCGCTGCGGTACTTGCTTTTCAGGGCGGGGGACACGCACGCACGCTCGCCATGCAAATTGCGGACCAGGAGGGCAATTTCGTCATTTAAGTTGGCGTTTCCTTGAAAAATACAATCCCTTTAACTTCTAACTCACAACTGTGCGAGTACAACCGAAATGGCATATAACAAAAGAGAGGAAAAACAGCTGTAAGGTCATGCCCGTAATTTCTGCGAAGATTGGACCTTTTAATATCTGCATTTGTTTTACAATAATTAAATATTTTATCTAATTGAAGATCCAACTTTGCCATCCAGAAAACTACCCAATTTCCCAGCGGCGACTCCTGGAGGAGAAGGACAAGAAGAAGAAAGTTTGCCGGAACAAGAAGGCCGCAGGAGGCCGAGAGAGACGGACATTAAGTGTTTGTGTGTGGTATCGTGCGAGTGGTGCAGAGGAAGAAGAGGCATTAATTAATAAATGGCGGAGGATAAAAAGGACAAGAAATGGAGCGAAGAGAGCGTGAAGCTGTTCGTAGGTCAAGTGCCGAAGCACATGACGGAAGCTCAACTTGCAGCAATGTTTAAAGAGTTTGCTTTGGTCGACGAGGTCAACATCATCAAAGACAAAACTACTCGAGCCTCTAGAGGTTCCATCTTTTTCTTTTTCTTTTTCGCATTCGTGTTATGAATCTCACGTTGTTTTGCTTTTTTCCGCTTCTTGATTTGCGTAATTTCTGCTTTGCTTTTGCGGTAGGTTGCTGTTTTGTAATCTGTCCCTCCAGGCAAGAAGCAGATAAGGCGGTTAATGCTTGCCATAACAAGAAAACATTGCCTGGGGTTAGTCAATGAAATTCCTTGTTTATTTTATTTCGCATGCTCATCTTTCACATTGAGGATTTTTCTTTTTATTTGCTGGTCTGTTCTTTACCATCTTGTAACCGTTTTTACTGTCCACTGTTTAACTGATCCTGCATTTTGCTAATCAATTACTGTACTTTTTTTTAAACTGTAGTTTCTAGTACTGATCACGTAAAGAGTTGGGCAATTCATTAGTGCATTGCTTGATATATTACTACATTTTGATTAATGCATGGTAATGTGGTTACTTGTTAAATTAGTAAAGATCATTAGTGCTAATTCAGTTATGAATTACGATTTTATTTTAGTAGCTGAATTTACTGTGAGAACACAACTCTCCTGCCATTCTCTTACGATAAAAAATGAGTTCAAACGTTGCTAACTGCTTTTACAAGATTGTTAAAGGAGCCGTGGCTTTAGGTTTTAACTGGATAATTTACTTATCATGATTAGTATACCGTGAGATGAATTTTTTTTTTATATTACGGAAGTTTGGTGGAAGAAGATGTTGATCGAACGAGAATTGGATGAAACTGTTTATCAAAGTGAGGTTAGATTCCATTTTTTGACAAAATAAATTGCAGAGATCAACCTATCATAGCCTTTCTGTTTTCAGTGGAATAAGTTGGGAAACTATGGAATTAGTTAAACTCTTTCAATGCTCTGAATTTTGTTTTAATAAGTAACAGTAAAAAGACAGATGGGATTTCTTCCTCTTTTTTTTTTTTTTTTTTTCCTTAAGGGAACAAAGTAAATGCAGAGGTTCAACCTAATTGTTTAATTGGTTGCAATTGGAGGCTTAATTTTTCATACAATTTTCTTTCTCAAAAGAACGCTCACTGAAATTTTCAGTGTACTTGGTTGGATTTTCCAGTCACTGATACAAATCTGCCTGGATTAATGCTGACTTGTATTTCTAATTTTCTTGCTATCTGATGCATCCATTTCATTGTCTCTAATTTAAATTCACTCTATTCTTTCTGTTTAATTCAGGCATCTAGTCCGTTGCAAGTGAAGTATGCAGATGGCGAGTTGGAAAGGCTAGGTGTAATATAGCTTCTTTGACTGTTTATGTAATTGTGCTTAAGATGATTGGTCTAAGCTGCTACAGCCAGTGTTCTCATTTTTTATGCTTCTTTTTTATTTATTATTTCAATTCGTTTGCTTTTTGGAACCCAGAACACAAACTGTTTGTTGGCATGCTTCCAAAAAATGTTTCTGAAGATGAAGTGTCTGAATTATTCTCTACATATGGAACTATAAAGGACTTACAGATTCTAAGAGGCTCACAGCAAACAAGCAAAGGTGATTATCGTGTAATAGAATCTTGCTTTTGAGTTGCGTTGCATTAAGGTCTAATAGATCATACGACTAATTACTTGGTAGGTTGTGCTTTTTTGAAGTATGAGACAAAAGAACAAGCCCTTGCTGCCTTGGAGGCCATCAATGGAAAGCATAAAATGGAGGTGTGCTTACTGTTGTGTTATTAGCTGTTCAAAGTTGATCTTGAAAAATCTTTTAAGGGATTTTGCAATTGATTGTGATATTTTTTTACTGGTTTATCCCATGCGTTGAATGTGGTTGTCGCTGGATGGCTTGTGATGCAACAAATGCATGGTAGTTGCATTGCTCTGTTGAAATGTTTATTTTCTCTGTAAAACTTAATGATTATTTTGGGGAGGTCAGACGGGGAAGGAAACTGCAGCTAGCATATTGTTTTTTTTTTTGTCAGCTTTACCATTTAGTTTGTATTACGGACTGCAATAAATTTATGGGTCCGCTGAATCTAATTCCCAAGCTTAAATAATTACTCTAGATTTGATCCAGATCAATCGTTAGCACATTGATATTCCTTAAGTAATGTATCCTGGACTGCTCCAGTGAAATTTATTTTGGAGTTTCTCAAGGGGCATGCTATCATTTTGATGGTGGTAATAAATTTATTTTGGGAGGATGAAATCTAAACATCCAAAATTTGCATTTGTTGATGTGCAAAGACCAGTGCTTTTTGTGTTGATTAAGTGGGCAATTAAAACAGATAGTGCTTTCACAATCTTTTCTTTCTAACATTTTGGTGTCAACATATAAACTAATATTGCAGTAATAAAACCTCTTGCTTATAAAATATATTGTGGAGTTTACTTGTCATTATGATGTAATATTTCAATGATTTATATCAGAGGTTTTATCTTTGATTTTACCAGGGTTCAACTGTTCCTTTGGTTGTGAAATGGGCAGACACAGAAAAGGAAAGGCAGGCTCGAAGGGCTCAGAAAGTACAATCTCAGGCTTCTAATCTGCCAAATTCTGATTCACAGCATCCGTCATTATTTGGAGCCCTGCCAATGGGGTATGTTTCTCCTTACAATGGATATGGATATCAGGTCAGTTTTACTGCTATCTGTATGTCAGAAATTACCTAAACTTAGACAATCTCACCTATTATTTTGGATTTATAGGCATCACTTTTTCTTTACACTACTGTCTTACCCGTTTTGACTGTTTTGATTCTTGATTGCCTATTTTCCTTTTTTTTAGTCAAACCTTCTACGAAATCAAAGTGCAATCAGATGGTGGTTATGATGTTGTCCTTGCAGGCTCCTGGGACCTATGGAATTATGCCATACCGCTTGCCACCGTTGCAGAGTCAACCTGCTTTTCATGGTATTATTCCTCCGGTAAATCAAGGAAATACATTGCGTGGGGGAGTTAGACATGATCTTGCTCCCAGTATGCCCCCTAGAAATTATGCAATGCCTCCTGCAAGCTATGTTGGCTCTGCTTATCCAGCAGTACCAGGTGTTCAGTATCCCATAGCATACCCTGGAGGAATGATGAGCCACCGGCCTTTAAGTAGTTCGCCTGGTGCAGTATCACCTACTGTCCCAAATAGTAATTGCACAACCTCTTCCGGTGTCAGTTCAAGTTCTGCAGGTCAATTAGAAGGTTTTGGTCCTTGTTTTTTCATTTCAGATATTTTTTCCATTTTGAATTTTTTTTGAGGTGGTGTAATGTTAACTCTTGTGTTATCTTTGAGTTAGGCCCTCCTGGTGCTAACTTATTCATTTATCACATACCTCAAGAATTTGGGGATCAAGAGCTTGCGGATGCATTTCAACCCTATGGTAAAGTCTTGAGTGCAAAGGTCTTTGTGGACAAAGCGACTGGAGTAAGCAAATGTTTTGGTATGTACATATTTTCAACCCTAATGGTATGTAATATTTTCTTTTGATGCATCAGTAATTCTAAAATGGAATGAAGGCGTGTGGAATGGAAATTAGTATTTTATATGTTACTTTTGTGAAGTTCATCTCTAACTGGTTTTGCTTGCAGGATTTGTTAGTTATGACTCTGCGGCGGAGGCACAAACTGCAATTAATATGATGAACGGATGCCAATTAGGTGGTAAGAAATTGAAAGTTCAGCTTAAGAGAGACAATAAACAAAATAAACCTTATTGATCAGAAGGTGAGTCATGGGAGAAAGCAGAATTTCTATGTGATATGTGGTCGCTTGCAACCTGGATTGATGGGAGTGACTGCAATATCGACATTTGGGGTGGATTGATAATCTGTGCTTATGTACATTCTTCCACCTGTGTAATTGCTTCACGGGATAGAAGTTCCCAAAACTTGTAATTTATGGTGCATTCTGCGCCATTAAGATTTGTAATTTGTGTACCATGGAAATCTTTTAGAGATCAATTATTAATTGATTAATTTTTCGCTCAACAGGCACTTTAACATACTGTTGTAGAAACATCCGTTGTCATTTTTGCAGTTCAAAAACATTTTTTAAGAAGTAAAGAGATTCTTTCTTCTGTTAGTTATTAAATGAGTTGTGAAAAAAATATTTTTCAAGCTGTTTTGAAGATTTTTTGAGAGTATCAGGCATGATAGTTTGTGTCTGTGAGCACCTTCTGCACCGTGCTTAAGTTATGAGTGGTAATTCATTTTACCCATGCCAAAGGCATGAATCCAGCGAGTAGTTACGTATTTTATTCTTGAACAATCATAGTTAAGCATTTTTGAAGCTATCCACATGATGAGTGTATTCTTTATATTTTATCCTCCATTGGTCGCTCAGTCATGTGAAAGTATCTGTCATGATCATTTAGTTGTAGCATATTTTATTTGGTTTTTATCAACTTCTGCATTCATGGATCTCACTCGGTAAGATCTCTAGGCTTCGAAGATGCTATGCGTTTAATACTCCTGCTGATGTTTTCAGTTGTGTATTCTGTTGATTTTGTAGTAGTTGGATATTCTTATTTATTTATTGTTAGTGTGTTATTTACATGAAAATTTCTCTTGTTGGTTTAAACAGATCTCAGGTCTCGCACTGCCTTGAGATATAGAAGGTATTAGTCATTGGCTTTCAGTCTTATTAACTACCCATGTATTTTATTATTATTTTTAGTTATTATAATACAAATTGTGTCAATTTCCTTGCATGCTCCCTTCTTGCTGGAAGAACTAAAAACCAGAAGGCTCCAAGACCCAGATCCAGAACTTTCCTCCATGATCTTGTTCAATGGCTGCAATTTTTGAAAAGGTATTATGCCGGTTAAAATCATCACAAAGCTGAGCTGGTTAAGAAACAGTTGATTGAAACTCCAGATTAGTTATCTGTTCCTTGTTTTGCACATTTAACAAAATGCTATATATGATGTCATCTTTGGGTTTCTGTTAGGCCTAGATCTTATTTGATTTTGTGGTTTTATCAATTTTTTTTCCTGAAGAATTCGCTAGCATATCCATAAATACGTATGTATCAATAAGTATGTACATATGTATCAATAAAGTGTGTTGGCAATTTTTGATGTGTACATGGTACAGGTATTCTATCGTATAGTATTTTCCTTTCATTTTAATATCTGGTTTTCACCTCCTTCACGTTGTTGTAACTGATGCTTCTGTAGAATGTGATGAAACAGCTGGAAGACTAGAGGATCACAAAATACTAGTGGGCTTCCAAAGATGATGGGTATTGCAGAGGTGTGAACCTATATGTTTAATTGGTGACAGTCTCCATGTGGCAGGGATGGTGAAGAGACTTGCAATAAACTCAACTGTTAACGATCTCTGCTCTATGTGTAGAAGGTCACACGATCATGAATGAACCTTTTAAGTTCTGAAATGGTTGATCGCAGGTTTGAGCTGAAGCCTAAAGGCATCTCTATTGAAGTCAATATCTTAGTTTTAAAATCATATTGTTACGGGACTAGATTTGAGTTGTTAGCTCTAGGCTTGCTTTCCTTTCACGTCACTTGATGATTGTCAATTTCTCCGTTGTTTACTGCTCTCGGATTTTTGGCAAAAGATGGTGAAATACTAAGGGTAGAGGATCATACGCTTTAATCTTGTTTAATCTCATGATGTTTGCTAGCGTTTAAACAAAAGAATGATTCAAGGGATTATGTTGTGTCTCAGGTGGAGAAATGTAGTTGGTGGCTTTTGATTATGTCAAATTCTTGGGTATGGGTCGCTCGATTGTTTGCCTTATCCAAGTCTGCCGGGCTACTGCTTTAAACTTTAGCCACGTTTTAATCAATTGGCATAATTTTCCTTTTTAATTTTCATGTCACTTTCAGTCTAGAAGGTGGCTGGAGATGAAAGGTTTTGTCGTCTTTCTTTACGCGGCAAATGAGTGATGGAATGCAGCAAGCGATGCAGGCTTTACGGTAAGCGCAATAATTTCAACTGGTGGGTTGATTATGAGTTGAACTGATGATCCTTAAATTACATGTGAACTTTTTCGTGACGGATGCTGATGCTATGCCAGATGAATATGCGTGATGAATTTCAATATCAGTCAATTGATTACTGCTGCACTAAAACCTTCAAGAAACGGCTCTATTATAATAGGAATTAGCCTACTTTACAAGCTAAGGTAATCATGTTTATCTTTTCTGGTAAGAAAGCAATAGCAATATCATCATCTAAAAGTCAAATAATTAATCTTACAAGTTCAACCACGAAGCTTCCAATAGATGGGGACTCTTGTATATGAAGTACAAGAAAAACTATGAATAATAATATATCACGCATGTCAAGGTCGTAATGATTTCTTCCTAACATAGAGCCTAGCGCCAGATGAGAGAGAAGAAACATGGGGCCTAGCGGGATTAAGCAACCACCTCTATGGCAATTTATAATGTTATGCACTAATTGCCCCCATGGAACCGTAGCTGGTGTCCAACTTGATCTAACACGTGGCTGATTACAGTGATTAAGGGAGTTGGATCAGAGAATGACACATAGCAAAGCTTGTAGAAATAGGAGACGTTTGGTAGCTTGAAAACCACCTTTATTTTGTCCAACTACGTGCCAGCCCTTGGATGATTGAACAACTAATAACAGCTTGTGTGATCAGTAGTAACAGTGCTGCAGTTAAGTTACGGTTTGGTTGTCCTGTTTGTGAGCTGGTTCACATGGGATATTTATTCAGTATTGTCACCTATGGTTAGATTGTCCAAAAATAAGAAAATAATAAACTCTGAAATAAGAAGGAATGGTTATTAATAGTTTGTGTTGCTATAAGAGGAAGTTAATGTCTGTTTCTATTGAGAAGTTATGTAACAAAGTCAACTTGGAAGACCTTTTCCCGTTTCAAACATGAAAATAGAATCTATCAAGATTAGACTAAACAGGGTTCCCACTTCCCCCTCTAGGAAACTTCAGGCTCAAAGACAGAAATTTCTTACTAATGTAATGACTGAATAATTAGGAGGTGTTAAGGTATATCTCAAATAATTTGTTCCAAAACAACCCCTGTCGAAAAAGTGTCTGATTTTGAATTAGTTGATTTACATCGTTTTTGAACTTTAGAAATGGCAGAGCCGACTTTGACTCTTCCGAGGTCTTCCAGTCGGCTGAGAAAGATACGTCGGTTGGTTAAATTTCTCATTGGAAAAACACCAAGTTGGGCCCATTAACCATTTTGTAATTGGTTTCTTTTTGCCGTCATTCATGCCAAGTGATGAAGCATATGGCTGAATGCTGTATCACGTAACAATGGCAGCAGCCCACCACCGCCCTCCTGGCCAATTCAACAATCAAATCCCACATCCTGACGTATATAAAAGCTAGTTAAATCAAATTCATACCAGATAAAATGATACAAGCCAGCGAGTCAAATATTTATTTGCAAATAAATTTTTAATTATTTTAATAAAGCACGTCTAAATTTTACTTGAATATCTTTTTCCTGTTCTGTGTACAGGGGAAGAACGTTGATCGATATTGACAATAGAGGAGATTAGCGATTAATTCCAAAAAATAGTCTTTATTTTAAATAAAATACGACAATAATTAATATTGGATTATTGATGGGTGGTTGGTCATTTTAATGTATGTAAAAATTAGGGATGCATATGGTGTTAGAGATGATTATTAAAATCTGAATAATTCGAAAAAGGAAAATGATTAGGCGTGGCACCCATACTGGGCCTTCTAGACGTGTATTTCCCTCCATGTTTTTTTTAACCATTCCTTCTAGAAGTTCTCTCGCTTGGATCTGTCATTTTCGTCTTTTCCCCTTTAGATTTTGGTCAATCCAACGCTCCATTTCCTTGCCTTTCTTTTCAACAAAATTGATCTTTCCTTGGCTCCAATTCAGGTTCCTGGTTCTTATTTTGATTATGTTAATCTCTATAATTAATTTATAATTATTTAAATATAATTTAAAATTTTAATTATCTCAATAATTTAATCAGAAATACACATTTAACATATTTTACTCATGTATGATACAAATTAATTTATTTATAGAAAATTATAAACCCTAATTAAAATAATTATATTTCACCAAAAAGGGTTAAAAAAAAGTAATGAAGACATATCAAATTCAATTAACACTTGATGTATTTATGAAGTTTGGTATGGCCACTTAAAAGTGATTGGAGATTAATAAATTAATCAAATTAGCTTTTATAATATCTCAATAATTGCAAAGAGTTAATAAATGGGAATGCATATGAGAGAAGGGTGGATCACATGCATGTAATAAATTTTCGTGAAATATAAGGTCTGATTAGGATGAAGTAAATTTCATTTTCAGTTGGGTAGGTTTTTTTCCTTGAATAGAATCCTTGGGGTAAACTTCAGCAAGGGTTCCTGTCACTTGCATCAGTTCTAGCACACGCTTACCACTCATCTCTACCATTAACTTTTATCACAACTGTTGAAAATATATAAATATAGATATTCAAAAATTAATTAATCATTTCAATCCTTCCTGATGAGTAGGTTTCGTTCTGTTGGCCGTATAATAAGGCCACAAAAGTGTTGAACAAGAGCGAGTTTATGGATCGCCATCGCTTCTTTCTTCCTTGTGTTTGAATCTTTTTCTTGTTTTTATGTTAAGGGTACAGATCTTTTTCTTGACCCAGAAACTATCCAGCTCCGATGGAAGATTTCTGGTCTATTTATTCCAAACAGATGGCCACTGGATGGAGTCTTGGTATGCCTTCTTACTTACTCGTTGAAGCATCTGGCGATTCTGAATCAGTTGATTTTGATCCCAGTATGAGCGTTAAAGATCATTCGTCTGTTCCTGATGATGGTAATGATGATGCGGAATCTTGTAGCTTGGATGTTTCAGATTGTCGTTCTTTTTCTTGTTCTTGTGCAAGGGATGATCTTGATGGCTCGGAAGGGAAGGATAATAAAGAAGCAGGTTTTCATGGTGTTGATGATATTAAAGATCAAGAAAATGGAGGGGGGATTGATCAGGGTTATCGATCATGGGTTGATGAAGGGCATGTTAATGGGTTGCAAGTGAATCAGAAATCATGCGTTTCGGTAGAATCAACGAAAGAACCAATGAGTGAGATGGAAAAGAACAGGCTCTTTTGGGAAACTTGCTTGGCATCCTGAATCTGGCTTCTTCTCGCTTTTACTTTCTTCTTCTTCTGGTTTTTTTCTTTTTTGAGAAAAGCTCTTGGAAAACCATGGCGTTCCTCGATCTTTTCCTCATTCATTCTTCGTTTCTTTGTGGGTTGTTCTTTCTATATGCTTCATAGCTTTCTCCAGTTTGATATTATGGGGAGAAGGGGATTAAACATTCGGTTCTTGAATCCTGAAACAATTGTACAGATGTTGATAACAGTAATCAAATCAACTGTTCGTTACTTTTATAGAAATTGTACTTCACATGGTCATTTCTGATCTTAATCTCTTCCTCATGATAAAATGAGATTTAGAGAACTACAAAACCTTAGTCTAAACATTTATAATCTATAATCTAGCATCTGAATCGGGTTCTCGCAGTCAACTAAAAGAACAGTCAAATCCCATGATTCATGCGAAAAGTTATTCTTGATAACAAAATCGGAGATGGAGGAAAGAAACAATACATGGGGAGAAGGGTAGTGGAGGTTCTTAAAATTGACAGCATAGAATTTTGAATTATTAATCTGCTAAGTGCTCCAATGAACACTGTCAGTTTCATATCTTGTGGTGATCCTTTGCACGACTAGATTTGCTAAAGCATGAATACTTACGTTCCAGGTTAAACTATATCCGTCAGATCCTGAATTATTTATACAAGAAAGCAAAACTCAACTTCCTAAGCTTCCTTGTGCGGTTTCCAGCCTCCTGAGTAACGTCAGATTCAGGTGCTGTAAGATTGCTGGCATGCTGATAATTGTCTGGAATCAAATTGAAGTAAATCAATGTGATTATAGTGCTGCAAGAGGTTTGGCAGCATGTTCTTACATTGGACAGAAAACACTTGTCTAGATCCATCTTGTATCTTTATATATATGAATCAGATCAATTCATACAACTCAACTATAATATTGTGATACTTCCAATGATATCCTTTTTTCCCCCAAGTGAGTTCATGTTGTTAATCAATCATAACACGCTGAATTGTGTGGTTTCATCGTAAACCCACCATGGACGCATTAAAAACTGCAGGAATTTGACTAATGAAACACATTTCACATGCAAGACTTACAAATTAAGTCGAACCCATGCATGCAGGGGAATCAGAGCACTACAGACTTTGTGCATTTGATACAGACACGAAACTAGACTTGGGTACATGAATCATCACCATCGCAGTCTTAAGAATGTCAAGGTTAGAGAAATTAGAATTCCACACCGTATGCAAGCTTCAGCTACATGCTGAAACTAACAAAACAAGCACGAGTTCAGCCCAAAGCTGAACCATCACTTAAACAGCCAATGAAACTAGAATCTCGGAGGCCCGGTTGAAACAATGCCACATGGTTAATGTGGTGTTAATTTACAGAAGCAATGGTGGTGACTGAAGACAGCGAACCATTCTCCTACGAACCTTGAGAATAAAAACTGAATCAAACAGATTCCCTAGATAACCGATGCATGCAAATGATAGATATTAAGCTAATTTGTCCATCATCTCCATATCTTGAGAGCTTACACGTTCTTTTAATGGTATTCTTCTGTCAACCTTCTGTCCTTCGGAGATCTTACTTCTCCTCGAGTCTTCTCCATCACTTGTAGCTGGACTGGAATTTTCTACTTTGCTATCAGTAAAAGAGACTGCACATTCCAATTTACATCCTGGGGAAGGTTTAAGACTTGCAAATTCTCCCGGTAAATCACTCAGTTGTTGCTTAAATAAAACATTGCTAGAACTTTTGTTATCATCCAATTGCCTCAGGAAGCATTCTTCTATCTCACCAAGTGACTCGACTTCTACATCATCATCATCATCATCATCATCATCACTGCCAACGCTGTAATGGGCATGATCATCATAGTCTGATGGTGCCTGTCTCAGCTCTCCACTGGTTTCCATCTCTCGCTGACTATCAAAATCCTCATCTGTTCGATGACCAGATGAATGTGATGACATGGGTGAATATCCTCCAGATGCAGTCTCTTCACGCTCTCTCAATGTTTTTGTGATCAAAGTTTTGAGCAAGTTCATTACTTGCACGGCATGCATAAGCGCCGTTAGTGGATCGGACATCTGGTTAAAGAAAAAAAGAGGGTAACCATCAATCTTACTGAAAAAGTTTGAGACACAGCCACTTCCGGTTGTAACTCATTTTAGAAGAAAAAATGGCATCCTTGAGGAGTTTGAATCAAGCAAGATAATATATCTATATGTACCTGAGTCATGTTTGGAGCAAAGACCATGGCAATATTTCTAGCATTCATTTTGTTGGAATGTTCTTCCTGAACGACATCAGCCATCAGGTCAATAGCCCAACTGAGCAATGCAAATTCTGTTGGCTTTAGCTGCTGCACAAGCTCCACACTTTCTTCTTCCGTGTTGCATTGAAGAACTTGTTCAGGGGAAAGCCCATCCAGCACCCCAGAAGGAAGCTCTCTAAACCAGGCTTTTATAAGGCCAGCCAAACAATGTACATCAATATCATCAGGCACAATGCCCCTATTCAGCTGGTTCCTCACATGCTCCTCCTGGCCGTTCTCTGGGTTAATGCGAAAGATCCCTTCTGCCTAAAAACCCACCCAAAACGAGCACTAAGACTATTTGTTAAACATATTGTAATGTTAGTCCTCTTAACCTGAAGCTGATTGCTACATACCTTTAGACCTCCTTGTGAGTATAGCCTTTTCTGCATTAGCAAGAGAATTGTTGGGACACTGTTTCCTTTTGAATCATAAGAGCACTGCATCGATTCTGCTGAAACACCGAAGACACTAGCACTGCAAAATTTTGAAGCGCTGAGTTAAAATCCAAGAAGCACGTAAATGAAATAGAAGAAACTATCGACTCCAACTAAGCTGGCAAGTGAAATTGCAAAAGAACATGCAACAAACATTTGATTACAGATATAACTTTATGCAATTTGTGGGTTTTTTTAAAAAAATTTTTTTTCATTCTGTAGCTAAGGATAAGAGTAGAGAAGCCACTGCTGCCACGGGAATCCTGTGATAGTGACTACTATCCAGCTACTTCTACAAATTTTAAAGCTCCCAAGTCCAAATCAAGGGATGAGAGAGGAAAATTGAAAACATTTTAACTTGAAAGGTTAACAGAAGAAAAATCTCTAATGGAGAAAAGCACAAGACGTAGAGAGGGAAACTTTTAGTGTACCGAATTCTACTATAGTTGTTACTCAAGTGTGCTTGAGAAAAGTATTTCATTTCACTTCAGGTAAGGTAAAACTTTATGCTAAACCAATACGACTGAGCTTTCTGGTGGAAAAGACTGCAGTCATGATTTCGAATCAAATCATTGTCACATCTTTTACCATTGAGCTCAGATATTTTGCCTTCTAAAGACAAATAATTGGTAATAGTCACAGCTACTCCTTGCTATCTCTCAGATCTAACTTACCTCAAATTCAAGTAATTCTAAACAAAACCCAGCATAAATCTCGTGATCTCAAGCTCCCTCATTAAATAAAAACGTCAAAATTACGAATCAAGAACAAAAAGAACAACACTAAAGTAGAAGGAGAAGAGATAATAAAACTACCTAGCACTTGGGACACGGCAAGGGATCTCAACTTCAAACTCAACAGGCAAACCCAGAAACCCATTAAAACGATCAAAAGTAACATGAGTAATATGCTGAACGTTTGTAGGCCAACCAATCTCCATGTGATGATGGTGAACTGTACCAGGCATCACATCGTCTCTGTCCTCAAAACGACATGAAACAAGGGATTTCCTGATAGCAGCTGCTAAAATTGCCATCATGGATAGCTGGTTTTGCTCTTCTTCACTGCTCCCTTTGGTACCCCTCGTCGCCCTAAAGCCACCGCCACCGCCACCGCCGCAACCACCACCCTTGGTCACCATTACAAGACCTGTCATGATTTTCCACCAAGAAACAAGCTTTTCAACTCAAAAGAAGACGGAATGAGATGAGTATCCGGTTTCCGAATTTGGGTTAGGACTGTAACGCAGAAATTTCCGGTGGATATATTGAATAGCGAAGAAGAGAGAGTTGCATTGAAGAGAAGATGCGAAAGGACGAGCTTTTATTTTTTTTCCTTTTTGGTTTTGAAGTTTGAGTTTAAACGGCCACTTTGTTTTCAAAATTTTGAAGGACTCTTTTACAACATCCGGGTTATTTGACATTTTTGCCCTTGAAAGTTTCCATTTTTACCATCAACGCCATCAATGCACCTCATTGTTGCATTAATTGTGCTACTAAGTTTCGCTGCTGTTTGATAGCTTTCTTTAATTGCTCATTGCTCTCTTAACAAGTCAAAACTACTGTCATTAATTACATTTCAGCCGGGGACCCAAATCCACATTTTTACATATATATATATATATATATATATATATATTTCATCTAACGTATGTTTAAATAATATCACTTGTGGTGTAAAGTTGTAATCCACCACGAATTTAAGAAGGTGTTGAAAAGTAGAAGGCTTATCCATCAATTCACGTTCATATTGTCGTCTATTTATTGTTTGTTCGTCCCATTTTTGTGGAATAGCAGTATATAGGAAAGTTCCCATGTCATTGGTCTTGCCATTGCGAAATGGGGTTCACTCTGAACTTAATCGAAGATGACATTTTTAAACAGCAAGCTCTTCGGGCAATGACCCTTGCGATTGTAATGAAAACAAACAACTTGTCATTCAAGCCGGTCTAGTCATGAGTTTGTTTTGTGTAATTATGTGCAAAGAAAGGGGTTGGTTTGTTCTTAAAAAAAAAAAAGTAATTGCTTCATTTTATTTTAATTACGTTTCAGAATTTAATAAAAATTAATGAAGAATTCATGATCGTAACCTTATTTTATCATGCATTATGCATATTAATGCTTTTATTGTTTTGTTTCATTTTAATGATTCATTAAATAAAATTTTATTATTTCAAAAAGTAATCGTTTTACTAATATTTAAATATAAGTAATTAGTGGGTGTAAAAACCGAAGGAAGGACCACTTGCACAGTGATCCTTACGGCGTCGTTTAAAATTTCCGTACGCCAATTAAGAAACACGATTTAATGTTAGAAGAAAAAAAATGCCAAAAATTATTTATTTAAAATGAAATAAATAATATAATAAATAGTTAAAAAGAAAGAGGGGCAGAAGGAGGAAAGAATCAGGAATAGTTCAAAAAAGGGACCGTTGGGGGATTAAAGCATCGGGACCAAGTTTGATATTTCCAATGACGAAGACAGATTTCTTTTGGGGGGTCTTTGGCGTGATTAGAGGGAACCCCGTGGATGTAACGTCTTGTCGTTTTGAGGTTTTTCCTACATCCCCGGCATTCTCCCTCGCAGCCTCGATTTTGGTGGTTGACGCTGCTTTCTACAAATTCTGTTGCTCCTGATGATATTTCCTTTTAAGATTTTCCTATATTCTGTTTATTAAAACAGAGGTAATGCATTTTTATTTTATTTTGAATTTTAGCAACAACATGGGTTCAACGTTGAACCTCTATGCAGCCTAGTATTAGCGGTTACATGTGTGGTTTTTTGGGGCATAGGATTCCGGTGGGCTGCAAAATGACAGTATCTTGTTTTTCTTCTCGGACTAACCGACATCCTTCACCTTTCTACCACCAACTTCAACGCACACACCCGACCTCATATCTCCTTTTTCTTCCCAATATCAGCATGCTTCCTCAATTTGAATTTCATCTTCAGGTACACATAATTACACATCTAGCAACTCTTTAGAATCAAATTGAACAAATCAATTAACTCTTTTTTCCGCATGTAATATATAGATTTCGAATCCAATTCAAGATCATCATTCGCCCAAATCCAAAGTTGATTGATTTTAAATACAAACTTTGAAATATAAATTCTCTGCTTCCAAATATTTTACCGTTGCAGTGTACGAAGAAGAGGCGACAGCAGTAACATCATCCCAACAGATAGAAGGGTATTTTCGTCATTACATAAACATGTATTTGAATTTCAAAACTGAATTCGTGGGGGAGAAGAGAGAATGAATTTGCCTTTTTCTGCCCTTTTTGAAACCTTTCGTTTTTAATTTTATTTATTTATTTATTTATTATTTGTAAGTATTATAATGTATTACAGACCAAATCTGGGTGGGTAGGGCTGTTATATGACTCACGGGGCAGACATCCATATCTATTTTTATTATTTATTAATGCACACGTGTAATATTCGAGCTCCATTTTACTTTTATTATTTTATTTTATTTCGCTTTTTTCTAAGCTCCGCATCTTCAAAAACCTGCAACAGAATTATGCACACGAAACCACGCAATATTGCGCAAGTAATTAATTACGTTTTGCCTTGTAATATTCTAGGGATAGTTTTTATTCTGTACTTTTAAAAATTAAAAAAATTTACATTATTTTTACTAAATATATATTTTATTAACTTTTTTATTTATTTTTATCTAGTTTTTTCGATATATCTTCTATTTAATTTTTCTTCAATTTTTCATATCTCTATACATTCTATTATTTATTCTTTCTATTTTTATCATTTATTATTTTCTTCTTCTTATCTCATACATTTCTCTTTCTTTTCTTCTCTCATATACTTCTTTTTTTTTTTTCATTTTTCTTACATCTTCACTTCTCTCTCTTCTTTTTTTGATTTTCTTTTTTCTTATATCTATAATCTTTTTTTTCTTCTTTTTCATTTACAATTCTTAAATTAGATTTTAGTTTTATAAATATCTAATAGAAGAGAAAAAAAATTAACACACTCACCTATAACTATCAAATGGTTGTGGTTGGTCCTTCATCAGATGATGTAGTCTTTACTAGTATTTATGTCACATCCATGTATAAAAATATTTTTCTCTAAAATTTTTTTTTAAATACACATATACTTAATAAACATCAATATAATTATTTACTATATTGGACTTACATACATAGTTGCATAATTACATAACTCATGAGTACTTGACATTTTTGAAAATTTAACATATAAATAGTTATGCTAATTCAATGCCTCTGGATTCATATACTTTTTTTATAAACTTTCTGTCACACCTAGCCCATACTTGAAGTAATATGCTCCCGTAGTATACACAACGATCTCCCATACAGAAAACCGCTATATAAACTACAAGGGATACATATATATGCATAAATAGATGTCGTATGTGGACAACACATGTACAGGTGGTGTAAAAGTCGCAGCATGCGCGAAATAAAACCTGGGTCACACACATTCAATTGAATGAACAAGTCTCTTAGATAAAAATATGTTCATTAATATACAAGGGTTCTGGCTATCTTGTCTGTACAAATCACCACAAAAATACATAAGACTACTGCCAATATGGTATGTACAAGCTACAAAAGAAACAGGCTGAACAAAAAGCAGCACGCTCGGCTGTCCAGGACCACCTTGAGAATAGGATTGCATCCGAATCTGCCTCTTTACTGGCACGAGCAATCACTGCTCTGGCCCCTCAACAGTAGGCTCGGAACCTGCGTTCATCAATTGATAAACACTGAGTATAAAAATCAGTAGTGCTAGTTAACATACACATACATAATACCATCATACATACAACATACACAAGTCACATAATAAAATGCAATGTCGTGCTTGCACCCCTTTCTCTCTTTCTTTTCTTCACTGGCATTACCCCTTTCTCTCTGTTCTCTATATTGTGCACAATTTTCTACCATGCTAGGCCCCTATATGTACCGGTACTCAACTCCCAAAGGAGGGCAACTGTTATCCGGGTCTTTAAACCCTTTTTTCCATTATGTCTCGAGACTCAACTCCCGTAGGAGGTAATATGATATACGATTCCATTATGGAATCCTGTAAAATATGACCCAACATGTCTTTTTCCTATCCTCTCACTCTTTTCTTTCATTTACAACCCCTCATGTCATGTTTATGCCTATACTTAACGAGATAACGAGATATAATAAGCAAAGCATACCGTACTAAGCAATCAACAAACTCATAACATAACCACATAGACATATATGGGAATTTAATCCCCAAGCATCAATTCTTTGGCCCTACGTAGCTTAAAAGCACAAGAAGAAGTAAAGAAGACACTTGGCATAAACTAGCACAAACCTGTCATAAGCTACTTCTAACGTCTATTCGCGTCTCTAAACCATTAGCCTCGTCTAACAAGCTTCTACATGCTTCACAGCACCAAAGAAGACTATCTCCTGGGGTTGAGCGAAGGGTTTTGGGAGTTAAGAGTAAATAAACATAAAAAAAAGCTTATGTTTATCTGTTTAAAAAGTCAGTTTTAAGTCG
>CANYBF010133671.1:0-24072 GCA_948192965.1 Dalechampia spathulata | reverse complement strand
GGAAAAGTTGTAAAAACACTTATGGAAATAAACCTAAGACATATGGACTTAACTTTGAATGTTTAGAAGTCCATTAAGTTCAAGTTGGGCTATGACAAGGCAAGTGAAAGTCACTTACCATATTTGTCACTAGTGGGCCCTAACTTAACTTAAACTGAAAGGGTTTCAGCTTAACCTAATTTTTTGAGTATAAATACAATGTTATGACTCAAAATTAGGTTAAGCCTCCTCATTCTCTTCCTTTGGCCAATCAGACCTCTTCCTAAGGGAAAAAGAATTCGGCCTTCACAAGTTTGATTGTGGGGAAGATGAAAATTCCATAAGATTTTCTTCTTTTCTTTGCTAGTTCACAGGAAAGGAGATAGAAGCAATTGGTTGCTCGCTTGGACTTCTCTATTTGTGTATGGATACTATTGGAGACTGCCTAATTTAGTGGTTTTTGGTTTGCTACAACCATAAACGATATAGAGATTAAGAACAAAGGAGATCCGTATTGAAAAGTAAGAGTTACTGTTCTTTATGCCATATCTCATCTAATCTTGGATTTTCTTGTGTTTTGATGCAAAGATTCATTCTTGGTTTGCTGTTATAAATAAAATTTTAAATTTCTTCCACTGCTTAATCATATGGTAAACCAACAGTTACTGCATACGATGTAACACATAGGATGTATGCATGACCTATGCTAGGAAACATCTAGCATTATTGTTGCAATGTCCCAAGATCGTGATGACATGGACATTCAACTAACTCAGACTCAAGATATAAATAACTTCCTAGGGTTGAATGATGGACTAATGACATAAGCTAAAATGAAGAAACTCAAAGCTCAGATAGGTGCATATACACAACAAGCAATTACAATATGGAAAGATGCACACTTAAGTCAAGTTACATTGGATTCAAATAAAGACAAGCTCAAAATCATCACTCTCATTAGCATAAATGATTCAAACTTATCAAACCAATAAAAGACCTAAAGAAGGAAGAGTCCTAATCTAACTAGGATTCCAAAGGTGGAAAAAGTAACAAAAGAACTGAAGAATGAAGAGTTGTGCTATAACTAGGATTCCTAAAGAATGAAGAGTCCTACTCTAATTGGGATTCCTAATCCAACTAGGATTCCTAGTCCATGAAGACTTAAGCTTAGGGTTTTAAATCCAAGCTACATAAAACAATGCAAACTTAATAGTTAGTGTTTTTTCTAAAGAAATTAGGTATATTAGATACTATTCACATACCTAACAGAAAAGCCAATCTAATAGTAGTCAATAAAACTTGGTTTAGTGAGTATTGGGTTTAATTGATCAAGTTGAAGCTTGGTTATGATTCCCATTAGTCATTGGGCCAAGAATAGAGTCCAATAAGGTTAATTAGTCAAGCCAATTCTAAGACCCATTGGGTTAGATTGTCTCTTAGGTACTACAGATACTAGTGTATGCCAAAGGCAAAATTCATTCAATGATTTTTTCTTTTCTCTTCAAATTGAGTTTTATTCTTATGAGAATAATTCTTTTTGTTTTATATTAAGGTGATTGATTATCTTGCTTGAGTTTAGTCTGAGGTTATTTTAATCTTTTTTCTTATTTAATTTACACTTAGTTACCACTAGATTTAGGTTAAGGGTTTTTCAAATCCTTAGAACTATTTAGGTATTCGATCAACTAGGAGGGGTTAATAAATTGTTGGTTAGCTTGAATCAATTGTGAAGAGGTTCATAAGATCAACAAGTTGAGGATCCTTGAACAAAGTTCTTAGGTTTTCGCATAAGCTATGGTTGCAAAAGAATCCAGTTAAAGAAATTTGCATGAGTATGCATGTATACTTGTTTGATAGAAAACATAAAAATTATTAATGAACATATAGCACATAGCAACACTCCCAACCACCCTTATACCTGCATGAAGAATGGTCAATCTAATATCTCTTAGCTAGGTTACAAACTTAGAGTTACATTAGGAACTCAAGGTATGAAACTCTTAGCATTTAAGGCAAGTAGAAATTGATCATTACTCAATTATATGATGTATTACAATAAAAATATGATAGTATTTCAGAATCATGATATTGTTATAATAAGAGGATTCCAATTAAATAGACATGAGGTTATGAAACCATCATAGAATCATGAAAGGATTCTAACTCTTAGCAGAGCAATATAAGGTGGGAAAATAAGTAGGATTTAAGTAAATCCACTGATGTGATAAGTTATAGATCCACATAGCATGTGAATATAGGCTTTTAGTTTTAGAAGGTTGCTATAGTTAGCTACATGAGTTTTAGTCGAGTTGAAATAGGCTAAGGTCTCCCACCATATTGTCCATAACCTATCTAACTCAATTAAATCATTGATATAGGATTATACCTAGTGTCTATCTATTCTAGGAATCAACTGATACAATCATGACCAAGGAAATTCTATGTTCATATCATCAAATTGCAAATTCAACCATGGCACCAATTGGAAGCATTTCAAATGGAGGTTCAGAGCTACAATTGACAAATTTGATGGTTTGAGTAGAATAAAGTTAAACTTACTCTCTAAGGAAATTCTATCATGTGTCAAAGTCATCCAAGAGCTAAAATCAAAGGGTCATAATCCAACCAGGATTCCTACTTCAATAAGGAACTTACTCTTCAAGGAAATCTTATCATAGATCAAAGTCATCAGAAAGTTAAAATCAAAGAGTCTTAATTCAACTAGGATTCCTTCTTCAATTAGGAACTTACTCTTCAAGGAAATCCTTTCATGGATCAAAATCACTAGAGAGCTAAAATCAAAGAGTCTTAATCCAACTAGGATTCCTCATTATCAAAGCCAACAAAAGAACTGAAGAAGGAAAAGTCTTAATCCAACTAGGATTCCCAATTATCAAAGCTAACAAAAGAACTGAGGAATTAAGAGTCCTACTCCAACTAAGATTCCTAATCCAAGTAGGATTTCTAATCTATAAATAATTTAAGCTTAGGAAAGCTACATAAAACAATGTAAACTTAGTAGTTAGTGTTTTTTCTAAGAAATTAGGTACAATTCATGTATCTAACATAATAGCTAACCCAATAGTAGTCAATAAAGCTTGGTTTAGTGAGTATTGGGTTTAAATGACCAAGCCTAAGCCTAGTTATGAAACCCATTAGTCATTGGGCTAAGAATCAAGTCCAATAAGGTTAATTAGTCAGGCTAATTTTAAGTCCAATTGGTTTACACAAATTTTCCTTATTATTTATTAGTTTTTTATTACTTTTCCAAGTTAGAATAGAAATAGGAATGCAAATTCATCTAGGTTGGATTGCCTCTTAGGTACTATAAATATTAGTGTATTGTAAAGGTAAAAGACATTCAATAATGATTTCTTTTCTTTCATGTTGAGTTTTATTCTTATGAGAATAATTCCTTCAATTTTATATTAAGGTGATTGATTGTCTTACTTGAGTTTATTCTTAGGTAGATTAGTCATTTTCCTATTTAAGTTTTGCTTATTTACCACTAGATTTGGGTTAAGGGTTTTCCAAATCCTTAAAACTATTTAGGACTTTGGTTAACTAGGAGGGATTAATAAATCCTTGGTTAGCTTGAATTGCTTGTGTAGGAGTTCATAAAATCAACAAGTTGAGGATCCTTGAGCAAATATCTTCAGTTTCCACATCAGTTTGGCATCAGAGCTTTGGCTCAAGATACAAGCAACTACTTATCCTTTTTATATTATTGGTGTTAATTTCCCGCATGCTTTATTCTTTCAAATTCCAAAGTTCATATGTATGTGAATTCTCTACTTTTTATTATCTTTGTGATTCTTTATCTCCTTAAAATAATATAATAAAAAAAGAAGAAAATGAAACAAAAGTAAAAAAAAGGAGCATTGAGAAGGGAGTTAAGTTGATTTCTATATCTTATTATACAAGTTGCATGCATAAATCTCTTATCTTACTAGGGTATTGGGTTTTGTTTTTTGATATACCATCTTTGTATAAGTAAAGAGGAGGGAAAATTTGAAAATTCACTTAGAGAATTCGAGTTCTACACTAATTTGAAATTGTCAAATTCTTCTTCTAGTTATCTTTTATTCTTGAGTTTACCAAAAGGGCCTTCGTAATACAAAATATGAGTCTTGAAGAAACAAATCTTCCACTCAAGAAAAGCATGACATTGGATAGCATGAACTAAAATACATGCATAGGAAAATGCATGGGTAAATAAAATAGATAATTAATATTAAGCAATAAAAATAATTTTAGGATACGATTGATTACTCCAATGTCATATGAAAGCATGAATCAAGGATCAAAACCCCTAGAATGTTATTTGACATTTATGGAAGATAAAAATTGATACGAATCAGATCATGAAAATAATCAATTTTAAGCAAAATTGATCATATTTATAATTAGAAGATTCTAAGATCACATGTGGCATCATCTAAAAATAAGTCAACATTTAATTAAAGCTAATCATGTCAACTTCAAGTAAAACATAATTAAAATGGCATTTAATTGAAATATAAAGCAAATTTAGATTGATTTAATAGCAAAAGCAATAGAATTAATCATGAAGACTAAAATTAAAAGACTCTAACATCATTAAGCTTTAATTAAAGCATGAATTATCATCTAATTCAACTTTAATCATATTAAATAAATCAAAATCAAATAAAAATGGCATTTAACTTGATTAATCAATTTTAAAGCAAAAAAATAATGAAAATTGGAATGATTTATAATGAATCTAAATCATTAGGATCACTATGAGATCATGAATGCTACTGGAGACTTTAAAGAAATCAAAAATCAAAGGAAAAATGATTGAAAATATAAATTTTAGCAAACTCAAAACATTATGTGTCATATAAAGATGTTAATGTAATGCATATAGTATTAAAATGAACTATATGTGATGCCTAAAGCATTACATATCTTACATGAAGTGCTTGTCAAAAGAATAGATCATGTTTTCCACCCAAAATCATGGATAAAATTTGATTATTCGACTGTCACATATCATTTAGACTATTAGAAAGTCTCAAATGCTATTGTGATATTTGAGAACAAGCAAAACCCATCAAAATCAATGAAAATCAAGAGGAAAAGAAGAATGTGGAAGGAAATACAAACTCACCAATGCTCAATGAAGCTTAATCCTTATTGTCCAAATGTGATTAGGGTTTAAGATCAGTTAGTTAGTCTCTAATTACCTAATTAAAAATTTAAATAAGTTAGATTAATTATAGGATTAATTTTAATAGGGTGTTACCTTATAAATTGATTTCAGCCTTCAAAATGCTAATACCTAAAGGATATTTATAAGATCCCCAAGGTAAAAGTCAATCACATGTTAATAATATGGAAAAAAGCATATTTTTGAACTTATGCATTGCATAAGGTGCTATATATGACACATGAAATTGAAAAGTCACTTCATATGCCATCTCACATTAGCCATAAACTAGATGTACCACATGTCTAAATAATTCATAAGGTTATGAAACATGTATGCAACTTGATTTTGATAATGGAAATCTATGTCAAGTTGTATTGAGAAAATCCAAAAAGTGTACACACGCGAGTGAAAATTCAAGATCAACACAAGATCTCTAATGAACTAGTATTATATTGTTCATCCATATGTTTACTTTAGACATCTCATGCTATAATGCATGAGAACACTCCCTAAAGAAAGTATAATACATGTTAATCTATTAGCATTAATAATATTCATTCTTAATATCACGATTAGGGATAATTATAATATTGAAAAATTTGTATACAAAAAGAATCCATACCTTACATATATTATTAAATACAATACTAAATAATAGACAATGCCTTTTATTACTGAACTTTTAATGAATATTATAAAACATACATGATACTCTAGAGTATACTATGTTAGTATATGCTCTAGAGCATCATGTAAATTATGTAATATTTATTTATTTTAATAAAAGGCATTATTCATTATTTAGTGTTATATTTCATTATATGTGTATTGCTTTGAGCATTAAACTAAATAATAAATTTCATGATATTCAAACAATATAAAAGGAATTCATAAAGTATATTTATGAAATGAGATTCTTTTATATGCAAATGTTCAATATCTAAATCATCCCTAATTATAGTATTGATAAGAATGGATATTATTAATGCAGATAGATCAGTACATGTTATACTTATTTTAAGGGGTGCATTCTCATACACCATGACATGAGATGTTTAAAGTTAACATGTGGATGAATGGTATAGTACTAATTCATTGGATATGATCTTGATAGTGAGATTTCCAGTAATGCAAGTATCCTTTGACTTGAAATATCAAAGTTATCTTAGCTATAAAATATTATATTTTGACTCCTTATCATAATACGTCTTTTATGGGGTGTTCATAACCTAGAGGTTGGGTATAGTATGAAGTAACTAGAGATAGTTTCATATTGATAGATGATTCACCACCCAGATTTCAAATAAGGGTTATATCTCATAGTCCATATAATAATCTTAGATTCAAGAATCTCTTGCCAGAGTAAAAATATCAATTTGTGAATAAGATTCATAACAGGCATTTCAAGAATAAAGATTATGGTGCATGGAGATTCAAGTTTAGGGCATGATCTAATATTACTTGATCATGTATTGAGTTGACTTTAATCCATACTCAAACCTAAATGAGACAGTGAAAGATAAAAGGAGTTTATTGCAATGGTATCTGATATGGAAGGGTTATAGTCAAACTACTGACTTCTTAACATTTGGGTAGTTATGATGTGTGACTAAACATCACTCTTAACTTACATAAAATAATATCATTTGATGAGATTCAATGATATTTATAGTCTATTGCTAATTTGTTAAAAGCCCAAGAGGTTATACATAAATAAGGAAAGATTTAGATTGAAAATTAAAAGATGAGGTTATGAAATATTATTAAATAATATTTGATATTATTTATAATATTAAATTTTATTTTTCGTTATTTGATATACCATAAATAAAATATGTTTTGGGTTGCATTTATTTCTAAAGTTGATTAAAAGGTCAGCTTGTAAGATCTATGGGTTAGACCTATTGACTTAAGCAAGTATATGCTATGCATATGCATAACTTAAGTTATCCTACACCTCTCTAACACTAATGTGCCTATATATATTTATAACGTTGTGGGATTGGGGATAAGGCAAGTCATCTTATGTCATTTCTCTAAGTAAAAATATGACATACATTATCCAAAGAAGAAGTCACATTCGATTATTCAGTTGAGAAAAGAAAAACAACATATTATTCTTCTATCTTTCTCTAATCTACTAGTCTATTGATTAGAGTTTTATTGTAAGAGAGTTTTACCAATCCACAAATCTTGATCTTGGTGTATATAATTTGGAGATCTCATAGTTTGGGGATTGAAAAGAGTTTGCTATAACTCTTTTGTAAAAGAACAAAGAAGTAGAACAACATTAAAGTAAGTGTTACTCCTATTCTCTATGTTATGATCTTTTGATTTAAATTATATTTGAATGATTGTGTAGATCTGATTTCCACATGTTTTAAATAAATTTTTATTTTATTCCATATTTGGGTAGTTATGATGTGTGACTAGACATCGTTCTTAACTTACATACAATAATATCATTTGATGAGATTCAATGATATTTATGGTATGTTGGCAATTTGTTAAAAGCCAAAGAGGTCACACACAAACAAGAAAAATTAAAAGATGATGTTATGAAATATTATTAAATAATATTTGATATTGTTTATAATATTAAATTTTATTTTTGGATATTTATATGCCATGAATAAAATATATTTTAGGTTGAATTTATTTCTAAAATGGATTAAAAGATGGGCTTGTAAGATCCATGGGTTAGACCCAGTGACTTAAGTAGGTATATGTTATGCACATGCACAACTTAAGTTATCCTACACCTCTTTAACCCTAATGTGCTCATATATATTTGTAATGTTATGGGATTAGGGTTAAGGCAAGTCATCCTATGTCATTTCTCTAAGGAAAAGCATGACATACACTATCTAAAGAAGAAATCACATTCGACTATTCACTTAAGAAGAGAAAAACCACATATTCATCTTCTATCTTTCTTTAATCTATTAGTCTGTTGATTAGAGTTTTATTATAAAAGAGTTTTATTAATCTAATTCTTGATCTTGGTGTATGTAGTTTGGAGATCTCCTAGTTTAGGAATTGAAAAGAATTTACTACAACTCTTTTACAAAACAAGTAAGAAGTATAATGGTATTAATCGAGAAAAAATTATTGTTTCATGTGCATGTCACTATTTGAGTGCAGAATTTTTCATATGCATTGTTCTTGCTAGATCTATGTGTTTTTTATATGTTTAATTCTTAAAAATCACATGGATCATATTGTTAATGTGTTAACATGAATCTAGAACAATAAAATCGGATTTTTACTTAAATTAAATTAGATCTAATTGAAATGTCAATTCATATGCACATGAGATGTTTGCATGAAAGTTCAATTTGGAATTTTTTTTAAATGATTTATATCTGTCAATTTGATGGATTAATTTGATTTTTATGAATTTGATTCATTGAAGTTTTGATCTGGAAATTTTTATAATTTTTTGAAGTCATTTGATATTTTATTTGAAATTATATTTTTATCTTATTCACATGCACATGAAAGTTTTTTTATGGTTATTTGCATATACCATAATAAATTTGGTTTATTGTAATATATTAATACTTAAATATTTTTAAATGATTAACATATTGCAAGATGAATATTTATTTAATGAGATAAAATAATTTATTCATGAGAAATCAATGCAAATAAATATTTTAGTCAAAATGGTAACTCCAAATTAATTATCCTTAATTAAATAAGATTTCATGGAAAGGATGTTACACTTATATTTGTAATTAATTTGATTAGAGTTATGAATATGTAAAGTGATTTAATTTGAAAATTTTTTAAAAATAGTCAACTTAAAACTATTTTTCAAATTCCATATGACATGCAATATCCAAGCAAGTCCATCATGCAAGAATTAAGCACAACATAATTAATTCCAATACAAAGGTCATATTTTCACAATTACATTATGGATGTAAGAATGTATGGTTGTATGATATGCATGATGGTATTTATGGACTTAGACCAATATGGAATGAGCATATGCATAAGTTTTCTTTCCTTTTTGGTAAATAAGACATGTGTATCCTGCCTTATTTTCAATTCTATTGTAATTTCTCTTCTCATCCACTCCCTCTAAATGTAACTTAAGGTTTCTAATTATAAAATCTGTGAGTAGGTTACATAGGATGTATAAATAAGGAGCAATTGGAATAAGAAGTTACTAGAAGATAAAAAGAGCACTCCAAGATATATTTTGTAATAGTTTAGTATAATTTTAAATATTTTAGGGTTGTAACTCATGCATTACCTAATTATGACCTATATAGATGCTCAAGTCCATGACCACCATATATATATAAGTGTTATATATGAGATGCATGTGCATGCTTATGAGCCAGGACCATGCATGAGTGTGCTAATACACTACACCTACTATGTATGATAAGACCACTTAAATTAAGAAAATCCTCAAAAGTAAATATTAAATCTATGTACCATCTATTTAATTAATTAAAAGAGAGTGTTCTATTTCATGTGAGTTATTGAGCTTACTTAAGCTTACATGACATAAAACATATTTTAATTTTTTAAACGGGTAAGATTTAAATAGGGTTAGTCATTTATTGAGCATACTCAGGGTGAATAATTCTATAAGTAAGATTAGAGAAATATTTAATGAGATTACATATGTATCAAGAGTTGATAACCTAATGAAAAGTAGTTGTATAAGGAAAAGTAGTTGTATAAGGATATGATTAACATGAGATTTTTACCTTTAATATTAAAAATAACTTGTTAGGCATACCAAAGGTTAACTTTTATTTATTATTGGGTACTAATCTACTAAGAAAAGCAAAGCATGACTTTTCTGGATTAATAGTTGAGGGCTATTAATTCAAAATAAAATAGTGGGAGATATAATTAAAGACCTAATTATGTTTTTAAACATGATGCTATAGAATATAACATGTTTTTATTTCAAATTTAAGATGACAACAAAAGTTGATCTCTGTGGTATACTCAAAAACAAACTAAACGGATCCAATTATATAGACTCGACTTGCCAAATAAAAATTGTTCTTAGGGGTGAAAAAATAGGCTATGTTTTGGATGAAGATTTTCCACCCAACCTTATAGTAGATTCCTCTGAAGAGGAAATTTGTACTTATAATAAGTATAAAGATAATAATGACATTGCTTGTACCATCATGCAAGCTACCATGGAGAATGATCTCCAAAAATAGTATGAGTATATGGATGCTCATAACATGACACTTTATTTAAGGGAGCTTTTTGAGAAAAAGGCTCAAATAGAGAGGTCGGATCTCTCAAGGACACTTTGTAGGTGTCAGATGGTTGAGGGTACATCAATAGTCTAACATGGACTAAAGATGCAGGGATATATCAAAAGGTTGGAATCCTTAAGCTTTAGTATGGATAATAAGCTCTACATAGATCTTATTTTGCATTCCCTACATGATAGTTATTCTCACTTTATGCTTGATTATCAAATGAACAAGGGAGAAACAACCATTCCTAAGCTTATAAACTTGTTGAAGTTTACTAAGGAAGCTCATAAGAAGAGTTCTAAATTTATAATAGTAGTAAGCTCTTTTAAACCCAAAAAGGGCAAGAACCCATTAAAGTCAAAGGATGGGGTTATTAAAAAGAAAGCTGCTGAGAAACCCCTTAAGGGAAAATGCTTCCATTGTAATGTTGATGGCCATTGGAAGAGAAATTGCAAGAAATACTTAGCTACATTGAAGAATGATGGTCTCTCTTCATCAATTATATATATTATTAAGGTTAATACTGGTAATGTATCTGATAACAAGAGTTGAGTATTAGACATTGGCTCTACATCTCACTTATGTTCTAATGTGCAGAGGCTAACTAGTAAGCAGACGCTAAGCAAAGATGCAATAAACATCTAAATAGCTAATGGAGTAAAAGTTATTGTTGTAACTATAGGAATTTATATAATAAATTTAGCTTTTGGACTTATTTTAGAGCTTCATAAGTGTTATTTTGTTCCAAATCTTTGTTGCAATATTATATCAGTATCTTGTCTTATAAAACAAGGTTTCAATGTTACCATTAATGTCAAAGGTTGTTCATCATTTAAAGATAGTATTTATTACTGTTCTACAAGCATTGTTAATGGTATATATATACTAGATAATACTAGCCTTATATATAACATACAAACTACAAGATTAAAGAGTGATAATCTTAATCTACTTTATCTTTGGCATTATTATCTTGGCCATATAAATAATAACTGCATGTCTAAATTACATAAGCTTGGTAATTTAGGATCATTTGATTATGTATCAATTGAAACATGTGCATCTTGTTTACTTATTAAGATGACAAAATTATCTTTTAAGATAAAAGGTGAAAGAGCTAAAGAGACATTAGAGCTTATACATTCAGATGTATGTGGTCCTATGTCTACTCATGCCAAGGGTGGATATCAATACTTCATTACATTCATTAATGATTATTCTAGATATGGATGTTTATATTTAATGAAATACAAATCTAAAGCATTTGAAGAGTTCAAAGAATTTAGAAATGAAGTTAATAAACAACTTGGAAAAGGTATGAAAACTCTTTGATTAGATCAAGGAGGTGAATACTTGAGTCAAGATTTTCAGGATTATCCAAAAGATAATAGGATATTATCTCAATGGACTCCTCCTTACACGCCACAACATAATGGTGTCTCTAAAAGGAGGAATAGGACTTTATTAGACATGGTCAGGTCCATGATGAGTCTTGTAGATTTAACCAAATCTTTATGGGGTTATGCACTAGAAACTGTCAGGGTTCCAACTAAATCAGTTAATGTTACTCCATATGAGATGTGGTTTAATAGAAAACCTGTACTTTCTTATATAAAAATATAGGGTTATCCTGCTTATGTAAAGAGGATGGTGTCAGATAAGCTTGAAGCTAAATTCGATAAGTGTTATTTTATGGGATATCCAAAGGAGATTATTGGATATTGTTTTATCATCCTTTGGAACAAAAAGTGTTTATTTCAAAACATGTTACCTTTTTAGAGAAAGAATTTCTTCTAAAAGAAGACAATGGGAGTAAAATTAAACTTGATGAAGTTCAAACATTATAAGATGATGATTCATAATCGATAGATCCTAATGTTGTTCTTCATAATGATGATAAAACAATAGAAGCTATTGAAACATAAGTTTTAAGGCATTCAACTAGAATAAGGAATGCACCTATAAAGTATGGATTTCTTATTTATGAAATAAGAGAAGTCCTATTGGTTGAAAATGATGAGCCTATTGACTATGAAGATGTTCTGAAAAGTTTAGAGTGTGAATTATGGTTAAAAGCCATGAAGTTAGAAATTGATTCCATGCATGAAAACCAAGTATGGACTTTGTTGATCCACCTGAGGGCATTAAACATATTGGGTGCAAATGGGTCTTCTAAAAGAAGACTGACATGGATGGTAATATGGTTACCTATAAAGCATGGTTAGTTGCAAAAGGATATCATCAAAAACAAGGTGTTGATTATGATGAAACCTTTTCACTTGTAGCCATGCTAAAATCCATCAGAATATTACTAGCTATTGTTGCTCATTATGATTATAAGATTTAGAAAATGGATGTGAAAATAGTTTTACTAAATGGAAATTTACCTATATAACACAACTTGATGGTTTCATGTCCAGTGATAGTAATAAGGTATGCAAGCTTCAAAGATCCATTTATGGATTGAAGCAAGCATCCAGAAGCTGAAACATTCATTTTAATGAAATCATCAAAGAATTTGATTTCATTCAAAATGAAGATGAGCCTTGTGTTTATAAGAAGGTTGATGGGAGTGCAATTGCTTTCCCTGTGTGATATGTAAATGACATATTACTCATAGAAAATGATCTCATTTTTACAAAATATCAAATTTTGGTTATCCAAATAATTCTCCATGAAAGATCTAGGAGAAGTTGCTTATATCTTAGGTATAATGACCTATAGAGATAGATTTAGAAGGCTAATAGGTCTTTCACAGTCTACATACATAAACAAAGTGTTAAAGAGGTTTAACATGGATCTCTTTAAGAAGGGTTTTATTCTCATGGTACATGGGAAATATCCTTCAAAATCTTGGGGTTCTAAGACACAAGAAGAGAGAAAATACATGAGTAAGATTCCATATGCTTTCGCTATTAGATCTATCATGTATGTTATGTTATGTATAAGGCCTAATGTGTCATACTCTTTAAGTGTAATTAGTAGGTTTCAATCTAATTATGGAGAAGAACATTGGGCGACTGTTAAGAATATCCTTAAGTACTTGAGAAGAACTAAAGATATTTTCTTACTTATGGAGGAGGTGATTTACAAATCAATGGGTATACAAATACTGGTTTTCAATCTGATAATGATGATTGTAAATCATAATCATGTTTTGTTTTCATGTTGAATGGTGGTACAATTGTTTGGAAAAATTTTAAACAAGAGACCACAGTAGATTTAACAACAGAAGCAAAGTATATTATAGCATCTGATGCAGCCAAGAAAGCAGTTTTAATTAGAAAGTTCATTAATGAACTTGGTGTGATTCCTAATAGTGCATATCATATTCCTTTGTTATATGATAACAATGAAGCTATTGTATAAGCAAAAGAACCAAGGTCTTATCAAAGATCCAAACATGTGCTTAGAAGATACCATTTGATTAGAGAGATCATTGGTAGAGGGAAGTAAAGATTGACAAAGTGTCTATTGATCAAAACGTAGCAGATCCACTGACTAGGGTATTGACACAGAGCAAGAATGAGAAACATGTCATTTTAATAGGAGTGAAGATTATGTATAATGAGCTCTAGTGCAAGTGGGAGTATGTTAGTATATGCTTTAGAGCATCATGTAAATTATGTAATACTTATTTATTTTAATAAAAGGCATTATTCATTAGTTAGTATTATATTTCATTATATATATTGCTTGGAACATTAAATTAAATAATGAATTCCATGATATTTGAATAATATAAAAGGAATTCATAAAGTATGTTTATGAAATGAGATTCTTTTATATGTAAATGTTCAATATCTAAATCATCCCTGATCATAGTATTGATAAGAATGGATATTATTAATGTAGATAGATCAATACATGTTATACTTCCTTTAAGAGGTGCATTCTTATACACCATGACATAAGATGTTTAAAGTTAACATGTGGATAAATTGTATAGTACTAATTCATTAGATATGATCTTGCTAGTGAGATTTCATATGGATAATAATCTATGTTAATAAAGAAATATCTGACTCATATCAGTAATGCAAGTATCCTTGGACTTGAAATATCAAAGTTATCTTAGCTACGAAATATTATATTTTGACTTCTTGTCATAATATCTCTTTTAGGGGGTGTTTGTAACTTGGAGTTTAGGTATAGTAGTTGAAGATAGTTGCATATTGATAGATGATTCACCACCCAGATTTCAAATAAGGGTTACATCTCATAGCCACGTACTAATCTTAGATTCAAGAATCTTTGGCCAAAGTAAAAATGTCAATTTATGAATAAGATTCATAAGGGCATTTTAGGAATAAAGATTATGATGCATGGAGATTCAAGTTTAGGGCATGATCTAATATTACTTGATCATGTATTGAGTTGAATTTAATCCATACTTAAACCTAAACAAGATAGTGAAATGTGAAAGGACTTTATTACAATTGTATTTAATATGGAAGGGTTGTAGTCAAACTACTAACTTCTTAACATTTGGGTAGTTATGATGTGTGACTAGACATGATTCTTAACTTACATAAAATAATATCATTTGATGAGATTCAATGATATTTATAGTATGTTTCCAATTTGTTAAAAGTTCAAGAGGTCCACATAAATAAGGAAAGATTTAGATTGAAAATTAAAAGATGATTTTATGAAATATTATTAAATAATATTTAATATTATTTATAATATTAAATTTTATTTTTCGTTATTTGATATACCATAAATAAAATATTTTTTGGGTTGAATTTGTTTCTAAAGTGGATTAAAAGGTTGGCTTGTAAGATCTATAGGTTAGACCCATTGACTTAAGTAAGTATATGTTATGCATATTCACAACTTAAGTTATCCTACACCTCTCTAACCTTAATGTGCCCATATATATTTGTAATGTTATGGGATTAGGGTTAAGGCAAGTCATCTTATGTCATTTCTCTAAGGAAAAATGTGACATACACTAGCCAAAGAAGAAATCACATTCGGTTTTTCAGTTGAGAAAAGAAAAATAACATATTCTTCTTCTATCTTTCTCTAATCTACTAGTCTATTGATTGAAGTTTTATTGGAAAAGAGTTTTACCAATCCATAAATCTTGATCTGGGTGTATGTAATTTGGAGATCTCTTAGTTTAAGGATTGAAAATAGTTTGTTATAACTCTTTTGCAAAACAAGAAAGAAGTAGAACGACACTAAAGTAAGTGTTACTCCTATTCTTTATGTCATGATCTTTTGATTCAAATTATGTTTGAATGATTATGTAGATCTGATTTCCATATGTTTTAAATAAATGTTTGTTTTATTCTGCTCCCATATCACTCTATTAAATCCAACATACTACTAACATTTATAACCACTTAATTCATTAAACAATGAAAATAATTAATACCTTTCCTGAAATCATCCTTTATTATCATGTCATCATATCGTTATGCATTGCTAATAGGATAAATATTAAATATGAATTTAATTCAAATAACTTATTATAATCATATAAATACCTAAAAATGGGTGTACTAATGGTTGCGATAACAACAAAGTAGAAATATTTAATCATTTAACTAAAAATATCTTTAAAAGTTTAATTTTTAAAATATTATAATCTTATCTTAAAATTTTTAATTATTAAATAAATCTATCCAATTTTATCCACAACATATTATGTTCTCACTTAAGTAATTAATTGTTATGTAAGTATATCACATGTTATAAAATATTTGTTATTTTGAAGTTGGATAGATTTTTAAGTAAGATAGATTTTAAAGTTAGATTGTTCATATAACAAATTGAGACAATTTTCAAAATATATTAGAGTTATTAAAGTGACTATAGTTAAGGAAAAATTTTAAGGTGGTATGAGTTCATCATGCAGGATTACGGATCCACTAATAATATAGTGACACATGTCAATTTTCATTAAATGTCAAGTATTCATTAATTTTATATTGATTGTGTAATTATCATTAATTGTTAATGTATAAATAAAACCAACAAATACTTGACATTTAATGAAAACCAACATATATCACTATACCGTTAATAGGTTCATAATCTACGTGATGAATCTAGATCATCTAAGAATTTCTCATAATTAAAAATATATATTACTTTTTCAAATTTGTATTTATATGAAAATAAAATTTTTTTATAAATTTGCTTTTTTATTATTTGTTTGGAAGAAGGATAATTTTGTATTTTTCATCCACTATAAATTATTAATATAATTATGATAATGATTTAATAAATAATAATGTGCATGATTGCTCAATTAGGTTGAGTAATATTGAGGTCTGACTTAAAACATTATCCAAGATAGAATGAAAAAATTTATATTGAATAAAAATTAAATTAAATTAAATAAAAAATAAAATTGGATCCAAACATAAAAATGAATTGGAAATTTGAGCATTGAATCAAAGTCATCTTCCATAATGCGCAGAGCTTGCGAGCATGCGAGAAAAGGGTTACTTCCACCTTAGCACAATTATGATTCAATGATTTCAATAAGAAAGGGGAGCATTTAAGAATAAAGATTATAATAGTTTCACGTTAGCTCATCATGAAAACATTAAATTAACTGCAATAGTTGAATCTGATTATTGCAAATGATATGATGGTCATTTTAGATTTTACATCCCAAAAAATCAATGAGGAATGATCTAATTTCATACCACAAGTTCGTGTTTGTTCCGATACATCTGCAACTTATAACATTTATAACATTAATAACATGTTTAATTGGATGTATTAAGGCATATAATATAATGGTAATTACATTATATTTTTAATAATATTATTAAAATTTTTTAAATCTAATATATTTATAAATATCTATATAATAAAATATGTTTAAACTAATATATTATTGATTACATACTAATTTTTTGTATTCATCATTACATTTCTTCATTGAAACATCATTAAATTCATTTTATTAATAAATTATTAATTAATTATTAATAGATCATAAAATAAAATTATGTAATACTATTAAATCATATTAATTAAAATTTGAATTTCATAATTAGACATCACAAAATAAAAATAAAAATAAAATATTAAAATTTGAGATAATGATCCGAATATCATAATCTATGAATTAAATGTCAAAATTAAAATTTGAAATATTAAAATTAAAACCCAAGATTTTAATAAAAAAAATTAAAATTTAAATAATTTTTATATAATTTAAAATAATATATAGATTACATTATCCTTCATTTATAATTATCATCCAATCATTCTAATGAAATGATGATTACATTATATTATTTTTTTTATTACATTATATTTTTTTATTATATTATACAGCTGATTACATTATATTTCAGTACATTTAATCAAACATGATCTAAAGGTTCAATATAAAGAAATGAATGTGTCTATAATACCTATACTCTATTGCCGATTTAATTAATTCATATTAGTCACTTTGAATCAATTATTTAAACTTAAAAATTAACCAAGTTGGTGGAATATCAAATATTACATTTTGAATCAAACTCTAATAGTTAACAAGTTGATCAATTTTCTTATATCCATGCTTCTAGTCTATGAAAATAATACAGAAAAGATATCTAAGTTGGTGTGTGTATATGGTATATCAGTTAGCTGAGGTACATATCTTTCTTCTTTGTAACCTTCTATTAACTAACATATACTGCAGCTCTCAAGTTATAATATAAATGGAAACATTGATTTTGAATGTATTAGATATGTAAAACATGGTAGCCTATAATGCATGGAAGTTTGAATCTCCAGAAGAAAAGTTTCAACGCAAAAACAGAATAAGAAAATGATATTTTCAATCTTGTTTGAAAAGATGGATATAAGATGGGTATTCTATAATCATATCTTAAATACTTTGGTTCAAGCATGTATTGCCATAAATAACGAAATTCTAATCTTAAATGGTTCTAGGCAATATACATTCAGTTTATTTTGAAAATGAAAAGAAATCGTCAATCTTCATTCCATGCAAGAAATGGTGGTGAAAGAAGCCAGTGTTCTTGGCTTGTACCATCCATTAACAACCAAAAAAATGATATACATCTCCACTTCAGATTTCTTTCTAACACAAAACCAAATCATCTAAAGCCTATTTACAGAACTTGGTTATTTCTGCTGCTAATTTTGATAAGAATGGTAAGAAACTTTTATCTAATAGCCAGTTCGAGTATTAATACTCAAACGGGTTATGTGACTAAGAGAAGTACTCTTTTTATCCTACAAAACCAGAATTAGGTTTTTCATCAATTGCTTACCTTATAATAATTCTTTTCATATCTGATCTTGATCGGCTTTGTACTATTGTAAATACTCCTAATGGACCTAAATTTTTTCTTCGGCAGATGTTGTTGAAGCTCATCTTCTTTGCCAAAAATTGCTTCAATCTTCTTCGAAGTTATCTCATCTTGGCTTTTCCGATCCAACTCATCTTCCTCGTCGTCAAAATCCGCCTTCTTTTTATACTTGTTCTTGTTCTTATCAGAGCTGCTATTATCGTCATCGCTTAGCTGCATCAACTGTTGGGCCGCTACCATATCCGAGTCCGTCAACATGTTGTGGATGATTCGACATGAGGACTGTATCTTGGCCATGAACGTCAACGAACTGCAAATCAAGAAAAGAAATTATGAAAGAATTCCAGTTCCTTATATCCCCTTTTATATTTAACTTTATCTCTCTTTCTCCGATATTCCTTTGTCAATTTCTTCGCATTTCTTGATAGTTTCTGCTCTCGCCTCCTTCTACTTCTTCAATTTTTTTATTGGTTTTTTTAAAATGGGTTTTAATTAAGTGCTTTTTAAGGGATCGGTACAGAACGTGTTCGAAGGGTTATCTACTTTTTATAGAGATCTATGAAATCACAACGTTGGTGCCATGAAAATGCCAGGAAGATGATACATATGGCAATTACGCCACTCTAGTACTTTTATTCCTATTTTAATATGCTGCTCCTGAAATATCCTACACCAACAGATTCACTTTTGACGTCTGGAACATTAATCCAACGGCGTGAGTTTATGGTACCCATTTCAATTTAGGGCTTTTATGTTAAGCAATTTGCTTAGAAGGATAGATGATGGTCTTTTGACCAGATGAAACCCAATGCCAATTGACATCACTTACCAGAACTTAGATGCTAAATAATAATATTATTAAAGTTTTTTAATTTAAAATATATAAATTTATTGATCAGAACATTCAAATTATATTTTAAATAATCAAAGTAATAATAATAAGTAAATAAAAATTAACACTTATTAGTAGGTAATTACTTAGTTTATAAGATTGAGTCGATACAATTGGGACAATTTATTTGTTTTTTGTAATTTGGTCCGAGAATGGGTCAGATGAAATCGTCAAATTGAGCAACAATTTTCTTTTTTTTTTTATTAAATGGTAAACTTATTATAGTGTATATGGTTTTTGGATTACTAGAATAAGGTCCTGACAAAGAATTGAAAACAAAGAATGTTGACTTGCTTTTCAGGAGGAAGAAAATCTTCCTTCTCGACAAGTCTTTCCACGTTTAGGACATTCAAAACAATTATTTGTTCCACCCCACAAACACCATGCTCTAACAATAGCATATTATATTCACATTATATAAATATATGTACATATCTTAATTCCGTCCATCCCCAAATTTATAAGGTCCCTTGCGACATAAATTTTTCTAATTTTGCTTTATTGTAAAAATATCATATTTTTAATGAATACTATATTATAATAAATAAGAAAATATTCAGTAAAAATCTCAAGGAAATAAAAATCTATTCAAATATAATTACTTATAATAAAAATAATTTAAATAATCTCATTAGATCTTCCATATCTTATGAAAAGATATATTAAAATAAATTATAAATTTATAAGAGAAGTATACAAAAATTTTATAAAATATTGTTTTAATAATAAATTTTTAGATTAGTGACTAAATAAGATGTTTTTATCATAAAAAGTACAAACTTTAAAACTACAATCCAAAATAAAATGTTGTTTACTGAAAATGCTGTTTTCTGAATTTATTTTCAAAAATACCATATTCGATTTCTTTAACTCATTTTTTAGGTTTCTTGCATATATTAATTTGTTACTTTTCTTCCTCAAAATTATGTTTATTTACATAATTAAATTATTTTTTAATTATTTGATAAAATTATCTTATTAGAAAGAATAATTATTGTAAAATAAAATAAATTAATTAGACTAGTATCTTTTGTTTTATCATGGACGAAAATCAAAATGTGAGTGTGAATCCTTCAGATTTATATATCTTGATTACTAGATGAAACTAGCATGCCAAACTTGTGTCCAGCTTCCTTTGTGGGATAATCACGAAAATTCCCTATATTTTTTTATGTTATTTTATAGTTTTAAATTTTCTGGTTTAAAATTTAATTTTCAATTTTATCTTATTTTAACTAAAAATATTTTTTCTAATTTATTTTTCATCTTTACCTCTTTCTCTCGTATAATCCTTATTATCTCTATTTTTTTCTAATTTTTCTCTAATTTCTTATCAGATTCCTTTTTTTTAATAAGACCTTATTATAGTTGTTGTTGCTGTAATAATAATAATAATAATAATAATAATAATAATAATAATAATAATAATAATAATAATATTATTATTATTATTATTATTATTATTATTATTATTATTATTATTTGAAATTCCTTGCTGAAATGGTAACACGTGTCGGTTTATAGTGGTTCGGCAATTCCTTGTCGGTTTATAGTGGTTCGGCAATTCCTTGCGGAAATGACAACACGTCTCGGTTTATAGTGGTTCAACACTAACTATTGCCTACGTCCACTTCTCCTAAGTTTTGACTTAGGATTCCATTAATTTTTAATCAATTACAACACGAATTCTACAAGTGAATCCTAAACCTCACTGTTTTATTATTATTATTATTATTATTATTATTATTATTATTATTATTATTATTATTATTATTGTTATGATTATTATTATTATTATTATCATTATTATCATTATTCTTATTATTCTTATTACTATTCTTATTGTTATTATTATTATTATTATTATTGTTATTGTTATTATTATTATTATTATTATTATTATTATTATTATTATTATTATTATTATTATTATTATTATTATTTGAAATTCCTTGTTGAAATGGTAACACGTGTCGGTTTATAGTGGTTCGGCAATTCCTTGCGAAAATGGCAACACGTGTTGGTTTATAGTGGTTCAACACTAACTCTTGCCTACGTCCACTTCTCCTAAGTTTTGACTTAGGGTTCCACTAATTTTTAATCAATTACAACACGGATTTTACAAGTGAATCCTAAACCCCAGTGTTTTCAATGCTCATACTCAAACCTTTACAAGAATCAACCTTACAAACTCTCAAATACAAGTTAATACCCAAGCATTAATCACTCACCAACCCACAAAAGCAATCCCTAGCTTTCCACAAGTGAGAATATAATAGATGAGAGTTTACAATAGATAAAAATACACAATACAAGTAAACTTGTTCTAGACAATCAAAGCTCAAAGGAAAAATTGCTCTACAAAAACTAGCCGTTAGAGACAAAATGTATGAAAGTTCTATATGAAAATTACCGTTAGAAAGAGCTTAAAACTGTCACATCCTGATTTGCATAGCACTCTTATATGCATTAGTTTTATAAATATGTTATAATGAATGAGGAATGCATGAAATGCATGAATCAAATATGATGCACGAATGTGATAGCTTGATGATTATAATGAAAAGTGCATTATGAATAGAGAAATTCCATATGATATGGAATTTACAAAGAAAATGGTAGAAACACATGAAAAGATATTTTACAAAGTTAAATATACATGAAAGATGATGCTAAAAATAATTATGAAGGTGGGGGTAAATTAAATGATGTAGGCAGTTACTTATCCATATATAATTAGACCTTATTGAAGTTATATATATATCAATATCTAGATATATAGCTATATATGGATATTAAATTAATTAATTGGCCTTATCTTAATAAATATGAATTAGCCACTTGCTTTTCCTTTTTCATTCATCAGACGTGCTGCTCCTTCTTCTTTTCTTCCTTTAAACATCTGCTTCTTCTTCCTTTTTTGTTCTTATATCCTTGTAGAAGCCAAAATCATAGCAAATCAAGGTAAGTCATGCAAAGCTTTTGGGTTCCATATTATTTTGGTGCTTTAAATGTTTGACTTATGTTTCTTCTTTTGCTTTCTTGTTTTTGTTTATCCAAACCTAAATTTACAAAAGATTATGATCTAAGTAAGAGAAAGCAAGATTTGAAGGGTATTGTTATTTTCTTTTATTCCTTTTGCTTGTATTTCCTTTGATTTATTTTCTTATGGCTTTGGGGAGCAAAGAGATGGTATAAAGAAATTGAATTGATTATTGGTAGTTTTGGAAGGGGAAAACATGGGATGTGCTATAAATGATGAATTATTTTGATGAAAGATTGAATTTTAAATTATGTTAAATTGATGTTTTTAGTAAGATTTAGAAGTGTTTTGAAGATGATTTGATTGTGGTTATGGATTAAGATGTTTGGGGGATCATTTGGATGTGTTTTGGAGTGATTTTGCACTCAGTTTCATACCCAGTTTCACGCTCGTGGAATTAAAGCCATGATCGTGGAATTTTTCAGTAGGTTTTGTAAAGTTCTGCTTAATTCCATGATCATGGAGTTGAGTCCACGATCGTAGCTGCAACCTATTTCAATATTTGATAGGCCATTTTGTAAGCAATGTTTAGAGGTCTTATCGGATGAGTTTTTGGATGTGTAATATACCATTGGAAAGCTCTTTGAGTCTAGGCTACTCCTTTGGGTAATATAATTTTGTATTGAAAATGAAAGATAAAGATATACATGGATTATTTAAGATATGCAAGTATAAGTTACGAATGATTTTACTGAATGAATTATAAAATGATAATGTTACACGTTTAAATGGATGGAACTCATGAAACATACATACATAAAGGCATTCATGGCATGAAAAAGAGGATATAAGGTGGAAAAAGAGAAAAGAAAAGAGTGATTATAGAAAAAGAAACGTAATGGGTCATACTGTTAATGGATTCCTTTATGGAATCATATAGTTACAATGCCCTCCTAGGGGAGATGAGTCTCGAGACCTACAGTAATAAAATGGGTTCATAGAACCATACAGTATAATGGCTTCCTTTGGGAGATGAGTACCGGTACCTAGAGGGACCCAGTACAGAAAGGGATTGTGCACAATCATAAAAAGAAAAGAAAAGATATGATATAGGAAAATCAGAGGGGGAATGCAAAGCATGATTGCATTCTTATTTTCACAGGCATGCATCTCCATTTTTGTATCATAAAAGTAAAGACAATGGAACAGTGAATGCACTAGAATTGTGCTTATAAAGAAAGGTTTACGGAATTAATGGATTCCTTTAAGGAATCATATAGGTATGTGATAAACATACATTATAGAGCTAATACACAGGGCATAGTTATGCCATAGAGGAAGTGATATATAGTTAATTGAGCTTAGGCTCAAGAACAGAAATGAATATGCTAAAGAAAAGATGTTTATATGAGTACAACTTTAATATATTAATGATTTGATGTAATAATGATAATGAAAACTAGTGGCCTAGTTTAAATAGAAAGTATACCTAGCAT
>CANYBF010133643.1:0-39481 GCA_948192965.1 Dalechampia spathulata | reverse complement strand
GGTCAGTACTAGTTAGTGTCAGTTTTTATTCGGATGTTTATTGCTTCTTTGATTGCTTTTAAGCCAAGTTTGGCTTAGTAAATGATGATTGGGGATTGAATTCCCGTATTTGCTTATGATTTGATGATATGAGCATGTTATTTATGGAGTTTCCATTTGATACTCTCGCGTATTAGCATATTCATGGCATATGGGATCGTGAATGCTTAGGCAGAGCGAGAGAAAATGAGGAAAGGCATGCTGGATCATATATTACAGGATTCCATAATGGAATCGTATGATATATTCCTCCTACGGGAGTTGAGATTTGAACCATAGGCATAACAAAGGGGCCTACGGGCCAAGGATTTCAGTTGTCCTCCTTCGGGAGTTGAGTACCGGTACATAGGGATCCAGCATGGGAAAATATATTGTGCACAATGAGGAAAAAGGGGAAGAGGAAAGAGAATACAGAGCAGGGAAACATAGCATTGCATTGATTGCCTGTGATTTGATATGGTTATCTATGTTTGATATGTGTATGTTAGCTAGTACCACTGAGTCTTTGACTCAGCGTTTCTCAATTGATGAACGCAGGTTCCGAGCCTCCGGCAGAAGGCCCAGAGCAGTGATTGTGGTCGTCAGCGGAGAGGTGGATTCATCAGCGAATCCCTGTCTCACGGTGGTCTGGAGCAGCGAGCATATGTTCTTTTGTTAGCCTTGTGTAGTAGCTTGTATAGTTTAGCGAGGCAATATTGTATTTGTAGTTTAATGGTGGTTTGTACGGATATTGTAATCAGAACCTTTGTATATTAATAAAGATACTTTTGTTATTCATTCAATCGAATGTAATGATATCCAGGGTTATGTTTGGTTCTGTTTACTGTTTTTACTGCCATACTACATGTGGTCCCCATACGACGTTTGTTTATATGTATGTACAAGTATCCCTTGTAGTGTATACAGTGGTTTGCCATACGGTAGATCATTGTGTATGCTACGGGAGCATGTTACTCCAGGTATGGGCTGGGCGTGACAAAAAGCATGTTACCTCCACTAGTTTCAAAGTTAAATGGTAATTTATAATTTATTAAGAAAGAAAATAAGAAATTTGATAAGATGGTCAACCTGAGAGTTGTACAAGGTAAGATGATTCATTTCCCTACTATTGAAAACATGGTGAAAGACTCTGTTTGGGGAAAATTCTTGGAGATTAATTATCCTTTTTCCTATGAGCTAATTTATGAGTTTTATACTATGTGTCTCATAGATAAATAGAAATTGCTTACTATTGACAATAAGTACATGATACAATTCAGGTTGCTAGGCAAGCCATTTTATTTTTTGATTAACCAATTCAATTTGACTTTAGATCTTGTTGATGAGATTTATGATGATTTCTTATACGCCTATTGTGATATACTTGAAGATGTTGATGCAGGAGTAGTATGACATAAATATAGTCTAGTTGTCTCTTAGAAATACGACCTTAGCTTTGCCTATGATTCATACTTAATGAATTATTCTCTTACTTATTTGCATAGATTGCTAGCACATTCTTTTTCTTGCAAGATTGATTCACCTGGCATTATGATTAGAGTGGAACTATTCTTCTTATGGTGCATGATTGAAATGAAACAGGTTAACTTAGGTTATTGAAAGTATGGTGAAAGACTCTGTTTGAGAAAAATTATTTTGAGATTAATTATCTTTTTTTCTATGAGCTAGTTTATAAGTTTTATACTATGTGTCTTATAGATAAATAGAAATTGCTTACTATTGACAATAAGTACATGATACAATTCAGGTTGCTAAGCAAGCCGTTTTATTTTTTGATTAACCAATTCAATTTGACTTTAGATCTTATTGATGAGATTTATGATGATTTCTTAGATGCCTATCGTGATATACCTAAAGATGTTAATACGGGAGCAGTATGAGATAAATACACTCCAGTTATCCCTAGGAAATACGACCCTAGCTTTGCCTGTGATTCATACTTAATGAATTATTCTCTGACTTATTTGCATAGATTGCTTGCACATTCTTTTTCTTGCAAGATTGATTCACCTGGTATTGTGATCAGGGTGGAACTATTCTTCTTATGGTGCATGATTGAAAAGAAATAGGTTAACTTAGGTTATTTTATTACTTCATAATTCAAGTCAGCTTTAATGACCACTAAAAGGTTGACCTTAGGACACATTGTTACTCATTTGACACTTAAATTACTGTTATTTGATATTTTTTCTTATAATCTACATAACGCATTTGACTTATTACCTTTGAATTTGGTTAGCTTGGATGAGATAAGATTATTTTGCAGGAAAAAAGAGGCACCATGTTATATTGTTTATCCCCCAGGTCCTATAATGCCAAGAAAAGATAAAATTTTTTTGGAAAGGTACATAAGCATATGCACCTGCTTTGATGTTACAACCCAGGTCTACTCCAACTTCAATTGATTCCTCTTTGCAGCAATAATTTGCTACTATTAATTCGAAGACCCATAAGCTTGTTGCAAGTTTGGATGAAGCTATTCAATAAATTTTCATTCATTTAGATGTAAATGTTAGGGAGTTGTGTCACTCACTTGAGATGTAGCAGTAGACCTCCACCAACAACTTGAAAATAAGAAATGTTTATTCTATTAATCTTTTTGAAAATTTTTATGTTTTTACTGATGTTAATTCACATGGGGATAATATGATGTTTAAGTATGGGAGGAAGAATATATTATTGTGTTTTGCTATTGTTTGATGATTTGTTGTTTTTAAGTCTACTTGATTCTATTCTTTTTATCAAGTATCTTTATTCATTTTTATATAAGTGACTTAAGACTTTAGCTTTGGATGATTGAAAATTAGTATTTTTATGTAGTTGACTTGAAAGCATGTTGGGCATTTATATGACATTTAGCATGATTTTATTATCTCAATTTAAAGGTGAGATGCATATGCCTTAAAATTTGAAAGCTAATTTGCAAGTTTCATTTATTGACATAATTGTAGGATTACTTATTCTTGCTAAAAGTCCATATTACTAGAATTTAACTGTCTACAAAAAAAAAAAAAAAGGAAAAGACAGAAAGAAGAAATAAAATACAAGTATGGTTTTATCAAAATTAGTTTGTTCGAGTGGTATGACACTCATGTTCCTTAAGAAACCTTTACATATAGAGGGATTAATGTTGGAAGAATTATACCCTTGAAAGGTCATTAATAATTTGAAAAACACCACCTAAGGGAGACGAGAATACCATCGTAAGTTGGTTTAGGTGGTTTTGACCTAATTCCCCTTAAGTAAACTTTGTAAATAGAGGTATTAATGATGAGAGAGTAACCCCTTTAAGGATTATAGCCCCCTTGTAAAAAAATAAAGAAAAGAAAATTGTAAAAATCTGGTTCTTGTTGGATAATGATAATCATGGTATATAGTATATTGCCCAATTCTAAGTTATTCTACTTTATGTTGGTATATGAAAAAATCTTTTGCTTGACCATATAATTATAAGTGGATGTGTATTTCTTTTGTAGGTGAATTTCATAGAGTTTTTACTAAATGATTGCATGGATGTTGGGTGTCTTAAAAGTTAATTGCATTTGGATACTATCTTTGGTTGTTATTGTTACTATTTTTGGGAATAATATTTGAATGAATTTTGATATTTGAGTTAAGAATGGAAGTTGGAATGCTTGAAGACAAGCATTGGATAATTGTGGGGGAACATGATAGGATACATTTTATGCACATATTTGGGTATTTAATTGGTGTATTTTATGAATAAAATCTTTTAGAATAGTTAATTTCTGTATGTTTTTGAATTTTACGAGATTTTAGGGCTAAAGTTGAAAAAGGAAGATAAAAATAATGTTTTAGCAAAATTTTGAAAACTTATGACTTCCAATTATGGGTACAAGAAGAATCAATTTCATAGACATCACGCTGACAAGATTTAAAGTTCAAAATTTGTATTTTTATTTTAGAAAATCATATTAGAAATTAATTAGGAAATAGAAATATTATCTTAAGAATTATTCATTTTTTAATTATTTATTTTTCATTTTTTATCTTTATAAATGGGAGGATTATTCTCATTATAGATTTTTTTTTTATTTTTATTAAATAAATTTATTTTCTTTATTTCATTTTGTATTTAAAAGCAATGATGCAATGCTAGGCTTTATTTATTCTCAGTTGGAAGAAATACATAAGTTCCTTATTTATGATATGTGAGATCCAAATATTCTTAATTTCTTATACATCTTACTATTTATTTTAATACTATAAACAAAAAATCATTTCCATTTTTGAAGTTGTGTAATAAGATTTGTTGCACATATTTATAAATTGTAAATCATCGTACAAGTTGTTATATCTAGAATTGTCTTTCTAATTTGTTATTGGTGGCATCTTAAGAAATTATTATTCCTAAATAATATTTTTAATTTCTTTATAAATTTTCATAATTTAGCTTGAATAATATAAACATTTTGGCTATTAGTTATAATCAAATTCGTTTATTTTCTTAAGTGGTTTTTTGATCGATTTATGAGACATTATCCACATGTTTATTTGACAACTAAAAGTGGTTATAAAGTTTTATCTTGGTTACTTTAATATTAAGAAGAGATTGGTTATGAAAAACTGTTTTCATGACTAGAATTGATTTAGTAAATAGTATAAGGATTATCAATGAATCGATGATTATAATATAAACAAAAATTGATAATTGATTTCTTACTTTCAAAAGGTTCCAAGGATTTCTCTTTCTATGTAAAATCAACTTTTCTTCTACCTGCTACGAAATTATTTTACATAGAAGAAGTATATTAATTTGTTGGATTCAACACCATAATTTATTACAAAAGTAACCTTAAACGACATCTTGCATCCTACCAAGGCAACAAATTCTGGTAACATAATCCATCATTCCACTCTCTATATATTCATCTCCATATCCACTGCAAGTTCTTCAACTACTCTTCCGTTATATTCTCTTGTTAGGGTATAATCCATACAAGCAAATGGCTCCTATAGGAGACGACGTCGTTGTGCCTAGCTTGAAACTTGAGAAACTTCTTTGCATGAAAGGAGGCAAAGGAGAGACCAGCTATGCCAGCAACTCCCAAGCCCAGGTTACTTGATCTTATTCTTCAGTCTCTTTTTGTGTTTTTGTGGTTTATTAAAACCTAGTTAATCCATGCAGGCTTTACATGCTCGATCCATGCTTCACCTTCTTGAAGAAAACCTAGATAAGGTGCACCTCAAACCCTGGCCGGAAGTCCCATTTCAGGTGGTGGACTTGGGATGTTCGTCAGGCAACAACACAATCTACATCATTGATGTGATCATCAAACACATGATCAAACGATACGAGTCATCGGGTCTTGACCCTCCGGAGTTTTCAGCTTTTTTTTCCGATCTGCCTGGCAATGACTTCAACACCCTTTTCCAGCTCCTCCCTCCTCTGGCCAACTACGGAGGAAGCATGGAAGAATGCCTAGCTGCAAGCGGCCACCGGAATTACTTTGCAGCCGGGGTTCCGGGTTCATTTTACCGGAGACTATTTCCTTCAAAATCAATCGATGTGTTCCACTCTGCATTTTCCTTGCACTGGCTCTCTCAGGTTCCCTTTAACTTTACTTCACGTCCTGATTTTCAAGCATACAGATAATTAAATATTATACGAGTAATAAAGAATTTAATTACTTTACATATTCAAAATTAATTCAATTAACATATATAAAATATCTAATTAAAATTATATTTATAACACAAAAGAGTGGATGGAAATACGTAAATATTCTTCAACATTTGGCAGCTTTATTAGTCAAAAAGTGAAACCATGATATGGTCCTCAAGTTTGAAAAGAACGTGAATTGAAATGTTCAAAAGGTGAACAAGCCATGGCTCATGAATCGCCCACTTATCTTTTGTTCGAATTACTTTTTTGAAATGATGGGTCGGCATCAATGATCTGCATGAGTTGAGGTCCTTGAAAGGGACAGATCAATTGTATACGATAGTATCACCATAACATACATGTTACAGTTGTATGTGCTGCTTTAAGCTGCAAGGGGTATGTGGGTGCTTGTCAATGTTAAAAACCAAATCAAATGATGTCTCCGCCGGTGACTGCCACGTGCAGACAGTGCAGTAGCAAACAGCACTACTGTTAAGTTATTATTTGTCTCCTTAAATAGCTGCTGCTGCGTGTAATTGAATAGATTCATCAAATTTTGGAACTCGTGAATAAGAGGTAGGTGGTGGGTCGATGCTTGTTGACTTGACAGATCCATTATTGTTGAAATCATCAAGTAGTTTTCAAATGGCTTTTTGCCTGATTCCGGATGGAGAAAAATAATAACGAAAACAAAAACCGAACTTGGTTTTCCAAGGCAAGCTGGTCGGCCATAGCTTGGTTCCTTTGCTGTTAAATATTTTTTTGATCATTATATTGAATTGAGGCAGGTTTGATGGTCTCACAGGTGCCAGAAAGTGTGACAGACGAGAGATCGGGCGCATACAACAAAGGAAGGGTGTTCATCCATGGTGCAAGTGAGTGGACTGCAAATGCGTACAAGAACCAATTCCAAACAGACCTGGCTGGATTCCTGCGGGCCAGATCGCAGGAGATGAAGAGAGGTGGGTCCATGTTTCTTGTCTGCTTGGGTCGAACTTCGGTCGACCCAACAGACCAGGGTGGGGCAGGTCTATTGTTCGGGACCCACTATCAGGATGCATGGGATGATCTGGTCCAGGAGGTAATCATCATCCTCTACATCTGTATATAGTTGCATTAAGTTACTAGTCATGCATGCATTCATCTCTATCCTCTTCAATAAAGTATGTTAAGAGTTAAAGAACGTAAAAGGCACAGAATTCAACTAAGTAGCTACAATATTAGTCAGTCATGTTAATGAGGTATCAATTTAAAATCTAATTATAATCTCGTAATATATCTTAATTATAATTTTAAATAATAAATCTTAAAAATAAACAATATATCAAAATAAGATATGATATATATTTAGAAACAAATAGAATAAATCATAGTAAAAATTCTCGTAAACATTGTACCATGTATTAGAAAAGCTGTACTCGATTCTCCACTCGATCTTGTCCCCTTGGGACCAAAAAGAGCAAGAAAACACCATGCAGAAGAAGGCATGATTGTATATGCAGGGTTTCCTCCAATAACGCCTCATTATGAAATGTTACTGGTCATTATTAATCAGAGTCGACTTCACCCGTTTGATTCTTTGCCAGGGCCAAAATCTAGCCACCTATTTGTCGATCGCCTGCTGTCAGCAGCATCATGATTAACTGTTCCCAAGTGGGTAGGACATATATGTTCATAAATTTCCTGTAGCACTCCAACACAATCATAACTTGGAAAATTAGCTCACATTTCGATCCATTTGGTCATTTCTGACGAGAGAGAAAGATGGCAATTGATAGAGTAGAAAACTACTTTCTTTAGCATTCATTTCTTTCTGTTGAATAGACAAGTACATGCTACTTTAATAACAACTTCACTGTGCGATAATGATAAGGTATTCATTTATATAATTACCATGTAATCACTAATTACTCTGCTAACCTCCATTAGTGTTAATGCCTCATTATGTATTTGCTGATAAATAAACTAACGTAAACGAATGATGGCAGGGTCTTATAACGAGTGAGAAGCGTGACTGTTTCAATATTCCAGTGTATGCACCAAGCCTACAGGACTTCAAAGAAGTAGTAGAAGCTGACGGCTCATTTTGCATAAACAAGCTTGAAGTTTTCAAAGGTGGGAGCCCTCTAGTGGTCGACTGTCCTGACAATGAGGCCGAGATTGGCCGATCTTTAGCGAATACCTGCAGGAGTGTCTCGGGAGTGCTGGTGGACGCCCACATTGGCGACCGACTGAGCGAAGAGCTGTTCTTACGGGTGGAGCGCCGAGGCGCAAGCCATGCTAAAGACTTGCTAGAGAAGCTACAGTTCTTTCATATAGTTGCATCACTTTCCTTCCCTTAGGGAAAAGGGAAACAATCAAATAAGACAGCTTTTGGTAGTTTGACATATACTTACTTTCACTTTCTTATTATGAAAAAATGGGAGGGAAAATGGGAATTTAAAAAAAAAAAAAAAAGAGTTTCTAAAGGTTTTATTTCGATTTGTATTTTGTTTATATTCTTACATATGATATGAATTAACTAAAACATTATAAATCAGTTTTAATGAAATTTAACTTTCTTTTTATCACTTGTAATTTTATTATGTTTGGATGATTTTTCAGATGTTCTATTACTTTTGATTTCAAACTGAGTCAAAAAGCTTATAGATTACTAATATAGGATATAACGGTAATTAACCACTATTATTGTTATAAAGTAACGTCATGTTTTATCGAAAAGAAAGGGTTGAGAGACTCTCCTCTATATGAGAGGATCCTTATATGGGTAATTGCAGCAAATTTATTTTATTTTAATATGATTCCTTTTTTGTTGTTGATTAAGGAGAATTGAGGGACGGTCGGAAGGTAGGTAGTTCCGTTAGAAACTGGGAAAAGATCCTCTCCTATTTTTCAAAAGTACCCATCTTTCTGCTTTGACTATCCATTTACTTTATCATCTTTCTATGGCTTAACAGTGATTCTACTTTCAAAGTTTCTAAGCTTATGATGATTAGCACTTGGATTAGCTAAAACTAATCATACCCTATACATATATATTATATTCTGCAAGTGAATATAATATAGTTTACATGCAAAGTCGTCGGCATCTTCTCATTAATTGCTTTCCAAGCAAGTTATATAATCCCACTTGGATAATTAAGCAAAATCATATACATATATACGTATTCATATACATATAATATAGAAATGTGCTTAGTCATAAGCTTCTTCTTCAGAAATGTTATATATGAAAATATCAGCCACTTCTGGCAGTTTAAAACTGACCCTTTTCTTCATCTCTTGATTCCTTGTCAATGAATTAGAAGAAACTTCCACTAGCTTAGTACTACTGCTAACTTCACCATTCTTTAGAAGTCTCTGCTTAGAGAAACTGCCTCTTGGGTTAGAGCCATAACCTGCAAGTTCCTCTGCAGAAGAGGAAGAAGAGGAGGAAAGGTAAACCTTGTTTTGCCTGAGAATAACATGGCAGTGTAACAGTTGATCATCCCCATTAGTGGTCTTGCTGTGACGGGTACCGTCCAGTGCTGGTGAAGATAATAGACAGTCTTTGAGACTAGTGAATTCCTTGTCTGCCACCATTTTCTGCTTCTTTTGTGGGTTCAACTCTCGATTATGATCGTTTGAACCCTCCTTGGGAAATGTTTGAGAGTTCCAGCGGCCGAAACAAGAACAGAATACTCCCATATTTCTTATTCTCGAAGCCAGTAAGTAATCATAGGTCAACTGGTAGTTTCTGTTACTTATAGGATGCTTCCTCGACGTTTCATCCAAGAATGAAGCTTAGTTATAATCAAGTTACTAATAACGATGAAAGTGAATTTTCAGGTTGACTGCCAGTTGGGCACAACCATGATGAAGAAACTCAATGTGGATAAACACTTCAGACAGATAATGAAGAAACTATAATATGATAATTTCTGGGCTTATCCGACTGGGGATAATACAAAGATGGGATTGGACAAAGCACTTTGAATTGAGTGGTAAGGACATGACAATGTTTTGTTGTTATGTGATAAAATCAAGTGTATTTAGCCTGCAGTTAGTGACAAAGAAGTTGCATTGGAAATTTTAGAATCTCGCTCCCATAGTGAACATGCATGCAAAAGGGGTTTCAGAAGCAGAAGAATAAACAAGGAAAAAGACAATATCCTTGAAAACATCTTCCACATCGACAACAAGAATGAAGGAGAAGATTCAGATTCAGATTCACAAATCCCATTTGTTTTTATAAGTGTCATGATCCGCCTGCTAGGATAAAGGGCATCCAAATACAGTTGAATCAAATAGCTAGTACCAAGTACCAAGTACTACTACCAAGCAAGCTGCAAATAAGAGTCCTTTGCTATCCATTTGGTTTCCTTCAAAATAAAGACCATGGAAATCGAACATCTATAAAAGCTTGCAACTGATAAACTAAGCGCGAGTGCTCGACTTTCTCAGAAAAAGAAACATGTCCATGATCCACAAAATTGCAAAACTATGTATCACATAATATTATTATATGTTATATAAGGTCATAACTAATTTTAAAAGGACCACAAATTTTAAAAAATGGATGAATAATAGACTCGCAGATAACCAAAAGAAGTTTTTTTTTTTTTTTTCTAAGACAAAATCAAACAGATAAACGCTCTAAAGGCAGCGTGGCATTGTTTGAAGCAATTGAAAAAGGGTCAACTCGCTAAGCACATGGTCAAACTGATAATCCGCCTAAAGAAGAATAAACATGAGAGATCCTTCCGATTTTCATCCAACAAGTACAATAAATGCGACTCTCGACACATTGAGCAGAACCTAAAAATAACTTGCACGAGCTGATTATCATTCCTTGAGCAAGTTTCAGATAGCGTTTAAGCCACCGGACCTTACTAACAGAGGAGTCGTCATTCCCAACGATCCTCGAAGGACAGATGGGGATAATGGATTTACTAAGATCTATAATGGATTTACAGTTGCGACTCTAAATTGCCATTGAGTTGTTTCTCCTTATAATTTTATTTATATGCCGTACCCGGCCGCAATCTCTCCCATTGATCACCTGGGAAGAACAAGAGGGTTTCAGTATATGGGATAACAATAATCAAATATGTCCATCCCTTGCAAATTCTAAAAGTTCCGTACGAGACTTCGATCAGGAAACAGATACACGGTAATATACAGACTGGGCTCTAGAAAGAGAAACCAAAAAAGAACAAACCAAAGGTATCATTAATTTCCGTTCAGGTCATCAAATGGTAAATTGCAACTCCCTCTGTATAAATTTATAATCACTTTACACATTAAAGGATTCAAAAGCCATAATTGAATGATAGAAGCACCAGCGGATTCTGACCTTGATGGAACAATGACTCACTGACCAGATGATGGGTTAGTAAGCAGTTCAAGTGATTTCCTCAAATAGTCCACAGCAACCGAAACATCATCAAATGCTAAGGCTCCAACGGCAAATCTAGCAGCTTTATGTGCCTCGGCGATTTTCTCAGGTGGAGGCTGGTAATTGCTGTCATATTGATAAGCTTTAGTGGGAACCGGAGCAGGATCTGAATTGGTTCCATTCCTACTGCTTGAAGTGTATTGGGCTGTTGTTGGGTAGGTGCTTGTAGGAGCTGATTGTGGATCGTAAGAAGAATCAGAGCCTTGATAATAAGATGGCTGATGTGATGGGACAGATGGAAGACTGCTCTCTGTGAAACCAGGATATGACTGGAAGTTGGGATATGAGTAGGGAAGTGTTTCGTGGGATGGATAACTATGTGGCGAAGGCTGTTGCGGTTCTTGTGAGTATGACTGGTGGTACGGCTGAGAATATGGAGAATCCTCAGATCTGCCAGCTGGAGGCGGTGGATGAAAATCATAGGAAGGATAACCAGAAGAAGAGTAAGAGGGAGGCGTTGGTGGAATGTTCGCTGGATGGTGGGTGTTCCCAGGGTCATGAAATTGAGGCTGTGAACCCAAGTGAGCAGACTGGTTGCTGTTAACCTTCTCATGAAACTGCCCTGATGGTGGCGTATTCGTAGAATGATAATCATTGACTTGATCATGGAAGTGCCCAGAGTGATCGGAATATTGATCAGGTTCTGATTGATGACTGGTAACTGTTGCCTCATTAGTCCCAAGATCCTGCAAAGACGAGCATGAAGAATTTTCAATATTATCTATAGCTTTCAACGACAGCATACTAATCAGGAATAAATCAAATACTTCTATCAATAAAGTTCACAAACCACTGAACTAGTTATTTCACCGAGTTTACATATAATTATCAATAGCATGATTAAACAAATTCTTACTCCCATTTCTGTGGTTTTAGTCTAGCTGCTTATCCTACAAAGAAGAAATGAACAAGGTATAGACAGGCCTTTACTAGATGAAGTTCATCAAGTATTAAAAATGAAAATTCAGACACGTCAAAGGAGAGGAATAAGAGGGCTTCTGTGCTCCCATTCCCCTATTCGCGATAACATGTTTAAAGGCTCATATTCCAATGTAGAATCTAATTGATCAACTACTTTTCAAGATGCCTAGTAGAGAAAATAAAAGAAAATCACATATACAGAAAATTCTATTAATGCCAACTTTTTCCTGACACTTAGGCAACCACACAACAATAGACATGAACTTCTATAGCCAGTAATTGTAAAACCAGCAGAATCTCTGGCAGACTTAACCAGGATACAAAGTTCAATCAACTTTCAGAAGACAACCTCTAAAATAACATTTAGCCATAATAGCTATGACCAATTTTGTGGAAATTACAGGACAAATTACTAATACAACCAGCCACCTGCCCTCTCCACCAATAAAACCAACAGTTTCTTCCTGTTTTTCACTTTAGAGATTCTAAATATAACTTACTACAAAAACATTATTATGGATTTTAATTAGCAAGGTCAAAACGCTGACAGTAAAAACATACATAGCCACCACCAGGTGTACTTGATGGAATTGATAAGTCATCATCACCAGCAGGAGGACCTGGATTGGGTTTCCTTCCTTCTTTCAACGCTTTCCTTATATCTGCAGCTTTCCAAACTGCATACTTCTGTTTCTGCTCAATCTGTGAAATGAAAGAAAAGCATCAGCATACCATGTCTGCAATAAAGTCACTAATCTTTCCCTTTTTTTTTAAAATGTGAACATATCCGTAAAGATAACAAAACATCTAATCAGTTGCAAAGATATTCAGGTGCAGGGTGCATAATTCATTTAACTCTTTGAAGAAAAAAAAATTATGGGTTTCAAGGGCAATAAATATGCTAAAAACTCACATCTGGTAAGAGGGCGCCAAACTGGTTTAAAATCTCAAAGAAAATGCTCGCTGCATAAAATGTTTTTGCAGTATTCCTGTAACCAATAACATGCTTCAATTCAAGAAATCTAAAATGGTTAATTTCTCATATAATTTCATGAATATGGTTGGTTGCTATGAAATCAAGTTTAAGCATCACACTGCAGCACCATAAGACTTCTATCTATTATGACCCCACATTGACACTGATATCATAAACTGGGTCCATAATGGCCCAATAAATGATTAAAGGCCTCCCTACTGCCCTGACCCTTCCCCAGCCCTGAGTTGAGATACAAGAAAAAATCAAACCTAAGATTTCCTAGCACCAAATTAAATCCATCATACCAGATAAACCAAAATGAATATATCACGGCCAGAAAAAGATGCCCTGCTGATTTGTGAATCAATCATGGGTGAACTGGTATGCTATACAATAAATACAGTAATAAATTTGAGTTCCTCTACTTATAACTTTCCTGGGAAGCCATAAGACATTGTAAAAAAAAAAACTCTACCCAACCACTGTTCCCCTATTGCAAGATATGCAAGTATGGAGCACCACCAGTTGCATGTGGTGGTATCACATCTATAACTAAATGGTAACATGAACCTGTTCTTGACTCATGTCTCATCATAATGCATGACCTCCAGTTTTTCCAACAGAACTACATAGTCCTACACAACTATTCAATCACTGAATGTCATTGGACATTCAAACAAGTTTCTAAAATGGGTCAACATATGATGTATGAAAACAAACAAACATGAGTTTCATGTTTGTTTATCCCTAAGGTAAGCCAAAGAAAAGGACAGATGACTATATTTAACATAAGAAATAACCAATCAACTATAATAGTAGTAATGATAAATAGAAGAAAAAAGAAAACTGGCTGTACAGATCTGCTCGTCCAGCTCGATCTTGCTTGTCTGCCTTTCCAAAAACATTCAAGGCAAATCCCTCCACATGCAAATTATCTTCAGGTCCCAAATTCAGCGACTTCTTATCCTATAAAGATAAAATAACCTAATGTGGTGAGAGAAAATGATAAAGCACATGATTGAAAAAGGCATTCACTGAATTACAGACGCATGTGCAAGATACCTAGATAAATTATAGAATATAGAAAATGTCATGATACACCTCCAACAACCATTTGTACCATCTACCACTTTGGAAAACTGCCTCATGACATTTAGAAGCATAAGCACCAGCTTATTGACGATAAAGATGACTATGCTCCTCAAACTTGATTGTAGAGATCCGTTTAGGTATAAACACAGGCCAAAAGGATTCCTAACACCGCTAATTGAGGTTTGAACCAGCAAAGAATACAGACACCAAAGTAACAGCTTCAACCACAGATTGCAGTTAACATTGGCTTCAAAGACAGATGCTTACTAGACAGTATAAACTAAGGTATTATATATATATCACCTCGTAATGTTTCAAAATTCTAACATTAGATTCTGATTCTATACAAATGTTTACTAGTAGGTTACTTAAAAAATTTTAGTAAAAAATCTGAAGAACATGTATGGGCGTTACAGGCAGCAAAAACACTCCAGCACAAATTAAGCTGCAAAGCGGATCCCACATGTAGACGTTATATTGCACTTTGTAATTAGGTCGCAGAGTAACTTCGTTAATTGTGCACCCAGAGCCAAATATAACAGTGCGATTGCAACAATAATAACAATAATGACAATGATCAATCTTCAAAAGATCAAGAAAAAATAAACCAAGAAAAATAAAAAAGCAGAAACCACCTTTTCTAGCTGATTCATAAGAGAAACAAGAAGAGAATTTGTAGTTTTGGTTCGCTCGCTTTGTGGAATCTTTAGTCCTTTCTCCATCGCATACAATCGACCTGATTAATTAAAATCGCCAAAAAATATAGGATACCAAGGAATCAGTTAAACGCAACTAAAGATATATACATATTTATAGAGAGAGAGAGAGAGAGAATTACAGTAATAAGCAACCAAAGGCTCGTGCTTTTGTAGCTCATCGGCTCGTTGCAGATACGGTAAGAGTAGTTTCGCCGGCTCGTTTTCGCTCGCCATTTCTTCAGCTTCGATTGACGCAGGGGGAGAGAGAGGGGAAGGGGGAGAGAGAAAAGAGTTTTGATGAAGGAAGCTGATTCTTTGAAATTGCAAAAACCAAATCGGACAAAACTGCGTCGTTTTAGTATGGGGTGATGTACATGTACGAATTGAATATTATGAGACCTTTCTCCTAAATCGGATATAATAAAATGAATTATGAACTTAATATTATAATAATTTGAATTGAAATGTAACAAAAGAAATTAAATTCAAATGTAAAATAATTATTTTAACTATAACTTTCTTAAATAAACAAATTTCTTATAAATATATTTATAAATTATTTTATTATGAGAAGTTATATAATTATAATATTATTAATAAATATTATATGAATTCTTATTAAAGATATCGAATTAGATTTATTAAAATTGACATACACAGAAAATAAATATTAAGTTTATAAATTATAAATAATAAATATTTGAAAAATAAATCAAAAAATTGAAGATTATATTAACTGATACATATTTTGAGGATGTTGAATGAAGATACATTGAAGTACTTGAAAATCGAATCAAATCACTGAAGGCTGCCATAACCACAGTAATATTGTTGAGAATGTGTTATCAAATGTTGGATTGGCCGTAGCAGAAATGTGGGAGCAAGCATCTTCCTTTGATATGGTTGCTTATCGGGCTGCTGCCCCACTACCAACACTCTCTCCTTCCTTCTTTTGTGCTGGACCTCCTCCCATTTCGATGAGTATTCAGTGGAAGCCTTTTGCTTGGAGTGTTGTTGGCGCCTCCACTCGATCAAGGTCCCGTGCTAGCTGGTGGAGCAGGGCTGGCTCTTGAACCGAAAATGGCTTCATGTTTTGTGCTTTGTTGTTCATCATACTTGTTCTGATCCTGCAATGTCCGCGTAAGATCCTGCACTTGTCAATCTCGGAGATGTCTTTGATTTAGTTGCCACTCAACTGATTTTTCACCTTCCTTTTCCTGCCTGAGCATGGCGTATTCATCTAGCATGGCCAGGGGAGGACCTCCATCATAAGAAAGTTGCATTCCTTAATCATCCTTCCATGTTCGGGTTTTGGTAACCAAGTTGTCCGGCACTGCTACAAAGCCAAAAACCAATCAAAACTACACCATGGATGTCTAAAGCGGCTGACTGTCAGCATCAAGTCCTATAGCTCAGGTGGTTCGCTTATTCTAGATGTACCTGGAATTTCATTTACCAATATCCGGGTTTTCTCCGCGAGCTCGAGATTTCTACTAGCATTTTACCTCTTTTAATCCTGTTTCAACAAGAGAAAACTCATTAAATCAGGTGTATCCTCCATTGAAAAACATCTTCCTCAAGCCAACCGAATTGGAGGACCGGGAAGCAGAGGATCATAGATGATAACCCTGTTGTAATCCTCAAGCTAGCCCTCTTCCTCGCGAGCTCTCATCCATTTCTTAACCTTGTCCAAAGTCTCTTTTCTGCTAAGAGCTTCTTCCCTGACTTGTGACATCTGATTATCCATGTCAACCAATAACTCGGCAGGCTCCATATTCTCAGAATTAACCAGTGCTATTACTCGGTTAATTCAGGTTCATGTTTTCACAAAGCAAAAATCCTTATATGATTTAATGGTCGGGAATAAATATCCAATATGGGGATTTTAATATCTTGAATAATTTATGATTACGTTTTCTAAGCAACAGTTTTTGTAGCATGTTTGTTGTTATTGAACATTTGAAAGTTCATATCAATGGAATGTTTTGGTATGTAGAAGCTACAAACTTGAAAAAATATGGTAAGAAGCTGCAATGTCTTTCTCATTCTTAACAATGCTAAATGACAAACTCCTATTTCATGAGAGATTTATTCCAGAAGAACCAAAACATCTAAGAACATGCATCTTCTATATGGTGCTATTTCAATGTAACCCTTTTGAGCGATTTTGGAGTATTATGTCTTCATCTCTCACTTTGTTAGGTATTGAATATCTGAATGCTCTCTCAACCATTCAAGCACCTTTGCTCCTTCTAGAATTTCTTGTACCTGTCAATTCGTATGAACAAACCAGTCATTACAAGTTCTATGGCAATGTGCTATGTCAACACTTGCATTTTTGAGAATGCAATCATGAAAGTATTGAGTTTCTTCTCATACAGCGGAATCAGGAAGAGTTGTTTGATAGATCAAAGTCATAAAAGGATGCATCAGATTGGGGGAAAGTAAAGCTAAAATAAATGCGGAGCTCTACACCGCATCAAAGGCGAGGGTGGAATTAACAGTAATCATATACAGCTTCTGCAGAAAGAAATAGTGGAGCAACTATACCAAAAGAAATAACTAATCCACCCTATCAATGGAAAAATGTAAGAAGAATCCATGGTAAAGTAGTTAATTGTATGGTCTGACATTCAAAAGATAGTTGAAAATTAAGCAAACTAAAAGCAATTAGAGGAGAGGTAAAATCGATAGCCATAGCTGTAATAAATATGACCACATCCCAAAAAAGGGAGAGCAGGCATGATCAAATTCTTGCAAGGGTATGTGGTTTTTAGGATACAGGATGATTATATCTTGCTTTTCATTGATACAAAAGGTTTCGGTCGCTATATGTTCCCAGAACCAATTAAATACTGTCCGAGAATTACCAGGTGGGACAATTTCAAATAAATATGGCCATACAGAAGGAAGCAGAAGAACAATTTGCAAGAGTACTAACCTGATCCCTCACACTGTCCTCATTGTATTCCTGGTTGTGACGTTTGAATTCAGAAATTGAATTTTCGACTTCTTTGACAAGCTCTTCGGTGGAAAACTACATAGCAATGCAAACCACATGCACAGATTATTCAATTTCAAGAGGGCTGCCATTTTAGAGGCTAGTCAAATCAAGTTCACTATAATTATATCAATTTGATGTCAATATTATTGGAAAGTGACAAAAAGTCAAGCTAGTTTAGTTGTCTCATACGTACTTGCAAATTTTCACGTTTAAATATATCTCCAACTGCCAGATTTTGTTTTATAACCTTTGTTATGTTGTCCTTCTGGTTCTCCAGGTACTCGTTAACTGCCTTCGGACTAGATAGAGAGGCTAATTGCTGATCATTTAGTTTCATATTTGCCTGCACAATGCAATGGGAATTATAGAATGTGCGCAGAAAGACTAGATGCTATATTAAGCTGGAAGGTTATGGAAGCAACCTGGATTTGAAGAAGTTTGGCTCCATAAAGCTGCCTACCTTGTTCCTCAAACAAGGATCTCGGAATGTCAACCTCTACCATCTGGAAACAAGTAGACACATGATACCATGATAAGTCAAACTAGTTTGGGATGACAAAACAAGTTGATACATGATACCATGATAAGTCAAACACTAGTTTGGGATGACAATCTGGAACAAGAAGCCTTATTCAAGATGCACAAGCCATGCTAAGCTGGCCAACAAGAAGACGCTTGACATTAATATAACCACTCCAGAGCATATTACTAACTTTACAAAGCTGGTCAAGAATTGCATTATCAGTTGCTTGATCTTTTGCGGCTTTCTCCACTTCTTTGCATCTTTGCAACAATGATTCCTTGACCTGCAAATATGACAGCAGGTTTTCATTGCAGAATTGAATCAAAATTACTTGAATCCAAATATAACTTAAGAATAATATCAGGATTACCTGCTGCAAGTTTGTGCATCCAGGAACAAGTTTGCTAGCAAGGGAGTCATCCAATTCTGGCACATCTCTATAAAATAATTCCTTGCATTCAACCTGGTTAAAAGACACCAAATATAAAAATAATGACAGTCTGTAAAGCAGTTTCCAAATCTATCTCTGATGATTTGACAAATTGAAGTAGTATTCGAAAAGTGAATGAATGAATATTCATGTCTCATTCGTTTGTTTATTCTTTATCCTGTTTTTTGGATTAAGATATGCCCTGCTTCACAACAGTAGAGAACTTACCGTAAATTTGGCATGAACCCCACGAAGACTTTCTTGGTTCCATGATTCAGGAAACACAAGTTGAAAAGATTTTGTTTCACCTCGTTGGATTCCAATTAGTGAATCACAGAAACCAGGAAGTACTTTATCACCATCTTCCGTATCAAAATGAAAACCTGCACGGTAATGGCATTAAAGTCAAAGTAGCAACAGATAAGGATATGTGTCTAATGGAAATCAATTGACAATGAGCTTGTTTTTGCAATGGAAAGAATCCACATGTATTCAGGAAAATGGTCCGACTCAGCAAGACCATTAGAAATCCTAACATGTTTAATCATTCTTTCCATGATTATCACATACATTCTGCAATTCTTTTTCTGAGAAGATATAAAATGACTGAAAAAGAATATGAGTATGGAACATAAGATTAAGCACATAACCAAACCTTTAGTCTCTGCATCTGGAATATTTTGAACCTTTGATTCATCTTCATCAACTGTTGTAGCTGAAATATCAATCACCACAACATCACCAATCTGTGAACATACCAAAACGAATTGCAAACATAATAAGTAGAAACGATCACAATATAGTGGAACTCTCTGAACTGTAAAGTCTTGATACTATTATAAAAAAGTTCAGTTCTGACCAGTACACGGTGATGTAAAAGCAAACTGATGATAAAGTCGAAGCACCCAGGTGAAAGTCAAATAAGCTAGAGCATAAGTTTATCCAAAAATAGTAATTAGTGATTGGCTGAATCTTCAATTATTTGGAAATTCAATGCTATGTTATTTTACATATAAATTATGTTCCAACATGCAATTTCACATAAATAGGCTGTTATAAAATAGAGGAAATCTGAATTATGATTGCATACTATTGAAGGATCAGTAAGGTATTTATACACCTACAAAGACTCTAATTAAGGAATCAATTCTAACAGGAAAAGAATAAAGTCAAATAATATCTCTACAATCTCTCCTATAATCTGCTCCCTGTAATTGTGCTTGTATATATGAAATATTCCTATACAAGAAATACAATAAGTGTTTCCTTTAACACAGCCTTTAGACATTTGTAGGATTATGACTGATATTTTTTATTTCAACTCTGCAACATGCAATGCATAGGCCGCTTGTAGATTTGGACATGAATTACAAGTGCATACATATTATCTTCATTCTTTCTATGCAAAACTGTTGATTATCTATCATTCATAGCACACTTGTATTGATAGTGCCAGGTTAAATCTTTTAAGAAGTTACTCCATTCCATCTACTTCCGAGAAATAATATTGTGGTGAGGCTTCAAACCCTTAGAACTTTCAATATGAAAGAGAGAAAGAAAAAGAGACATAAAACAACTCTTTTACCTGCAGTCCTCTGTCAGTTAAGACTTTCAGTGCACCAAGGGACTTTTGGCGGCGCCTTAATTCTTTCTCAGAAGCAGTCTGTGCGTCTATGTCACTATCGATTTCTACAACGATCTTTAAATTTTTGTATGCATTCTCAGGGATCCATTTGACTTCAGGTGCCACATCAACAATAACATCATATCTGGACCATAAATCCTCTTAGAGAGAGGTCTCAGAAATTGTATGAAGTGCAATTTAGTGGCATACCTTTCAACTTCTTAAATAATATTTGTTTCAGTTTTGATAATACAATAGCAGAAGATAGGAATAACTGAGAAGAACATGTGTTTCTAATATCAACCAGAAGTAAGAACATGAAACCGGAAGTTAGGCAGAAGGTGTAACGTTCAAAACCTACCTGAGAGAATTGAGAGAAGAATAAGCCTTCTCCATATCTGTGAATTTGGTTGCTATGCGAACTGAGTCTCTCAAAGCCCTTCCAGTCACCTAAGAACCAAAAAACCAATAACAAAATGACATACTACTTCTGGACTACAGCATCTTGTGTTTAACATCAATTCCTGAATTCAAACCCAATTTACAACAAAATCCATATGCATATGCAATCAAGTTTAGTATTTTTCTTTTAAAGCATCAGAAAGTTGATCGACCAAGTATGATAAAGAAGATACCGAAGACATGGCATGTGGAAGTGTCCTCTTCAAAACAGATTCAACAGTAGCCTTTTGAATGTTTTCTTTGCCAACATAACTTATAAGAATGCTCTCTGGAACATTCTTTCCAGGACGAAATCCAGGGACCTGCACTCCAAACCAATTTGTAAGGGATCAGTCTTCTTTTTGCACGCTAGCATGAATAAGCAAAGAAGTGGGTATTCTTCACATCAAACAAAAGCATCTGTTGAAATTGAAAAGAAGGCATCAATGCAGAAAATATGTAGATCCATAATCCCATAGAGAAAAACAAAGTTAACATGACTAGAATTTAGGCTGTCTTACGCAACATTACACACAATGCAACAATCCATCTAGTTACCAAAAGCTTCGCTCTAGCTCTCTTTATTTTTACATTTGAAGCCCTAGTCATAATAAATCACAATACTTAAATTTCTGCTTAGGCCTTAATTTAGAACTGGCAAATGGATAAGGATAAGCAAAGCAAATTCAGTTAGTCCTAAAATTTGCAAATAGATGCAGAACTAAAAGATATTATACCCAGGAGAAAACAAAAGAACTTACCTTAGCTTGCTTCATGAACTCATTCATGACCCTTTTGTAACAGTCATCACATACAACAGAAGGGACTTCCACAGTCAGTCTCAACTGTCAAAAAAGAACGAGGAAGAAAAGAAAAAAGATGAATACTTTAGGGATTGAACATTATTTACTTAAAAAAGCAAAGTTAATGTAAATTACATTGTTTTGCCTGAACACAAAAAAGAAACAAATAAAATAGAAGACTGACTCTTGAATTAGGCTCTGGGGTCTCAGAGACTTTAATATCAGCTGGAAGCTTATCGTATTCAGGTCCAACAGCCAGAGAAGAAGAAGCTGATGAAGGGGACTTACGAGCACATACAACAAATGCTTGATTATGGTAATGGCGGGAAATTAACGGGATTTTCTCAAAACTAAAAGAATTCTTGCTGTTTTTCTTGAATTGTAAGAACTGGGTTCTAACAGCAGCAGGAAAAAGACATCTTCTTCCGAGAAGTTGTTGAGGGTTCTGCTGATTCCAATTCAGAATCGCCCTTGACCTTATACAAAGCTCCATTAGAATGGATTGTTACAGCTTCAAAACCAGCTAGAGATATTATATGGATATATGCAAAGCTTTTTAAGAGGAAAAGGATATGCTATGTAAGAAACGGTGAGTTTTTCGCTAACGGACAAGAAATGGATCCAGCTTCGAAACGGCGTCGTTTCTTTGAAAGAATGCAGCGTGGACTGGTATAAATGAATGTACATGTATCGCCCATGTGTAGGAAAAGCTCTGATATTTTATCACAAATAAAAATTTCGCCCCGATAAAAAGCCGAGATATCGGGTTCTTGGAGCGAGACGAGAAAAGAAGAAGAGCAAGGGGAAAAGAAGCATGGAAGGTGTCGGGTCAAGATTGGGCCGGGCGTCGTCTCGGTACGGCCCATCAACGACCGCCGCCGCGTTTAACGGTCCGGTTAGGAAGTGGAAGAAGAAGTGGGTCCCTTCTAGTGCCGGTAGCCACCACAATTCTCCATCTAACGGCCGTACTAACAACAATTCTCGTCTCCTCCTTTGCCGGTGGATTCCCCTCTCCCCCGCAGCTACAACCGCCGGCGGTGACACCTCATCTTCGGAGGAACCTCCTAAGCGGAAGTTTCGTTATACTCCGGTACGGGTGTGATTTCAACGTTTCGGCCCTTTGTTGATTGCTTAGACTTAGGGTTTCCGGGGTTTAACTTAATATAAGTATAAAGTGATTAAGTGGGTAATTTTTGATTTAGATAAAATGCATTGGGTTTTGGATTATTTTGCTGAAATGTTCTCCAAATTTCATTTTTCCAAAAAAGCATTATACTTTTCGTCGAGTTTTGATATGGTTGTTTGTTTGTTAATTTCTGATGATTGATGAAGGTTGCGGTACTGGAAGAAAGGAGAAAAACAGCTAAAAAAGCTGATACTGAAAGTGATCTGGCAGGGACGAATCAGTTTACGGAATTGGAAACTCCTAAAAACGATGAGCTTAATGGTGACTCTGATATGAAGGCAGAAATCCAGGTCTCACTCGTTTAAATTCCTTTTTTTCTCACTTTATGCAGATTGTTGTAGCTTAGTGGTCCATCTTGTTTCCATCCGAATGATTTCATGTCCTGCGTCTGTTAAAACTTCAAGAATTTGTACATAAGATAGGAAGGACCAATCTTTTCTGTTCTTGATGAGCAAAGACCAGAGAACTACTTAGATTTTCTGATCTTCGTTTATGATTGATTGGAATGAGATAATCAATAGTTTCTTTTGGAATTGATGATCTTTCACATTTGCTTTATGATTTGACAAACACCAGACACGGAATTGCTGTTTTAACATGTTTGACGCCATGTACACAACCAGCAATCTTCCATATGAAATTTATGTTTAGGAATGCTATTCAGGAATATGGATGGCCTCGAATTTCATTTTACTTAATCAACTCTCTGCTGTAAGTAACTGGAAAAATGTGTTCTGCTGTTCCCTGCAGGATTCGAAGATGAGTGGTTTGGATTTGGGTTTATGCTTGAAAGGCCACAACAGCGACCATGATTCTGTTGGCGAGAGCAATGATACTCAAATGAAGAAATCAAGCTCAGGTGGTTTTTGGCCAAATAGTAGAGATCCAACAGGTCTTTAAAGCAGAGGTAGTTTTGATTCTCGTGTAGTATATCGTAGTGGCGCCTGTTGACAGACGTGATTATATTGTAGAGGTGCTTCATTGCTCCACACCTTGTACTTAATTCTAGGCTCAGCTCAGAGTTTATTGATGAAATGTTGTAGGCCAATTATTGGCATTTATACATAATGCTTGTCATGCTCTGAAATATTGTCTTTGCTTAGCGGTTGCCTCACCTCCTCAAATGAATGAATTTACGGTTGTAGGTGCACGGCATTGACATTCGCGCCAGGGCTGGCATGGTTCGCCAACATAGACGTATGGATTACTCATCCTCATCCTCCGTTCTGAAAATGGACCCTAAAACTGAAAGCTAAACTGTTCAAGGGGTGGTTGAAATTGTGTTTTCGTTTGTGTTTTCAATCCTGTTTCTAGTCGCGCCATTCCCTTTGATCATATCTGGCAGCACTAACTAGCAATGAGCTCACTCTTATGGGAGAATTTGTGGTCTCCATTTTCTAAGACAATTGCCACTTTGTCAGGAAATAGAGTTTCCTTAGAAATAACGTCCATCCAGAAGGACAGCACTCGATTACTATTATGGAAGATACCCGTTCATCCATCTCGCATATGGCACAGGACTCATTCCCGTGTTCGAACTTGTTATTATAACACACGCATTTATATATTTTTATGACACAATCCGAGCCTTCCGGGCCAATTTCCTGCTTCGGACAAGAACTATCGCCCAGTAAGCCATACGTCTGTCTTCTTAATTCTCGCAGGGGCCTGTGTCCGAAGCTTGCCAAAAAACACCAAACTATATAGTTAATTCTTCGATTCATGTTTTAGAGTCATATCTCCCAAGAGATATTACCACTAAACCATTTTAACCTGGACCACATTTTATGGTAAGAACCCTTTAAATATTACAAAAAGAATCATCCACCAAAACTGCATAAGCTGAAAAAGAATGTTTCCAGCAAGAACCCTCCTAATCCCATCAATTTTTTATGACCTACTATAAATATGTAAAAGGTTCGTTAAATCACGGAAGACTAGTCTGGCAGTTTGCTCTTGAACAATGCAAAGCTTGCAGAATCCATACCCACATCCACAAACAACTCTACTAGTTTGATTCTTTATCATCCTCTACTTCCGCAGTTACACCAACTTCGGCAGGCCGAATAACTCGTTCATGCAGGACGTATCCTGGCTGCAGTAGATAAACACAAAAGAGAAATCAATTTACAAATAATATTCCAGCAGTAATTCACAGCTCTAAATTATTACTATTATTCTTATAATTATCATCATGCAGTGACTTGTGAAGACACTATTTTGTGTGCTGAAAGAAGGATATGCTCTTCTAATACGCGCCATGATTGAAGATACAAAATGCTCGGAAGGAAAAATGGCAAGAAAAAAAAAATCTAGTCTACCATAGAAATCATTCCAACCCAAACAGTAAAAATGTCATTCTCCACAAATAACAATGTCATTGAAATGAAAAACATAAATATAGTATCTTCACCCATCATTGCCTTATCAGTTGCGGAGGAGTAACATATATTTTTCTTCTACGAAATAAACGGACAAGTCTCCAACATCCAAATTAATATCATAGAGTAGCTTAAAATGATATCCAATGCAAAATTGTTCAGGGTTAGCAACACAATACCTTCAGAACTGCTGCAACCGTCCCTGGAGGCTTAGAAGAATCTGGCACCTGGAATACTGCATTATGCCTATGTGGATCAAAAGGCTCATCTATTGGATCGTATTTTTCTATTCCAAATTTCCTAAACACCTGAAATCCACAACATCATACAGCTTTTTCAGTAATAAATTAAGTTGTATTCTGAAAAGACCAATGATTCCAAGCACCTCCAAATGCAAATGCAGGAATACACATTCAGAATACCATATTGCCAAATGACGATTGGCCAAGTAATGAGAGATGTTTACCTCTGCAAGCTGTTTTTCAGTCATTTCAACTCCCTCCAAAAGTGTCTTAAGGAGCGGTACTGCACCAGCAGTGTCAATAGATGAATCAATTTTTAAATAGCTCTCTTTGACAACTGAAGAAGCTCTTCCCAAATTGTCAGCAACATCCAGTAGGCTTTTTGAAAAATTCTGCAGCACAATCATATAAAGTTTTGCATACGGTATAAGATTCCATATAAAAGTAAGATCAAATAACCTGTATTATATGTCTGCATTTTCAAATGAAAAGTCATTATTAAAGTGACAGCTCAAAAACCTGAATGGCAAACTTTCTAGTGTTTTCTGCTTCACGTTTTGTTCTTTCCATTACATTCTCCATTTCTGCATATGTGCGGAGAACTTTATCTTGTATTTTCTCAATTTCTTTTTGCTTCAACTTCAAAAGTTCTTCCTTCTCAGCCACAAGCTTCACCATGTCATCCATGGACAGATCATGTTCAGCATCAGAATCTGAATCAGAAAATGCAGTTCGTTTAACAGTTCTTCTACTTCTTTTGACAGACTGAGACATGTTTGATTGGAGTTCAGATTTAAGACCTGACTCTTTGGTCTCCGCAGAAGTTGAGTCGTTCATCTGACTGGAAGGCTTCGCATCTCCATTTGATTTTTCTGGCTCAGAATTTGAGGAATCACCATTATTCTCTGCAGCGCTCCCATCTTTTTCATTGGTCTCAGGGTGGACAGATGAAGCAAATCCAAATCGATGAAAGGGCGAAGAACTAAAGGCCGAAGGATGAAAGAAAGACACCTGGCCTGCAACAAACTGGAACAAAAGAAATTCATCTCTGAATTAATATTACGTTACAAATAACCTATAAAGAATCAAAATTCAAAATTAAGAAGCAATCCTCAAGACTGCAAAACAGTTCTTTTCAAACTTCAAGGAAAGGATGAAAGAGATGCATATAATACACGAGACACCAGCCTATAATTCGCAAAGTAATCAAACTTCTCTGAAGAAAATTCAGTTTTCTCCTGACTAAAACTTCATATTAATTTGGTTTGAATATCAAATAAATTATATGGTTGGCGTACGACTTATGAACCACGTAAAGTGTTAAACTAAGTCTCGAAGATGCGCGGTGCTATTTTTTTGTAAAATAAAACACAATTAACATGCGGATTCGTTGCCTTGAAACATACATTACAGTTGCTTATTGATTATTCTCACGGAATACTTAACCAAAGCTTCAAACTTTTTCCATATCTCTAACCCATGTGAGATTGAAGAATGATAACTAATAACCAAAGTAAACTTCCCTAAATTGGTATTTCAAGCTTCAAACCAATGAAAATTTAAAAGGGCATTCTTCATAAAACACAATAAACTTGAAAACCCTTAAACCCTAGCAAAACCCTAACAACACCCAGTTTCAAAAATTAAAGATTTATTGAGCAAAAGGCGCACCTGGTCAGGATTTACATGAAGCAGAAACGCAATTTGGTTGGACAAGACGGGTAACTGTTGAAGTTTATGAGAGGGAGAGGAAAGGGGGAGGGAGCGTCGAACCACACTCCGGGAGGCGCGTGACAAGATCACTCTGGACGACAGCATAGCTGAAAGAAGGTTGGTATGTTGGAGAGGCAAATAGAGGACTTGGAAATTGCTGAAAAATGGAAGAGATGAAGAAAAAATAAAACCAGGGCTTGACGAGAAAGAAAAGGGCGAAAGAAAGGGTTTTAGAAGGGGAAGATACAAAAAGACGAAACTACCCTCTTGGGTATGGGAAATTATGGGAGTAGCGAAGGAGAGGATGAGGAATTGGAGGTTTTGGAAAGGTCCAGAAGCTTTTAAGGAGGAACTGGGCGTGGCAAAGAAGAAACTTGAACAAGTCGACCAATGAACGGAAACGACGTCGTAGACAAAGTCATTTTTCCCGGAATTGGAAAAATGTAGGGTCAAGCCTTCTTTTTGAAGGGAAAAAAAAAACTAACTAAAATAAATTCATAAAAAGCAGTTTTTAAAAATTAAGATTTAACTCTCCCTTTATAAAAACATCATTAACAAAAAGTTTGCTGACTTAAATCCAACCAAATTTTTTATAGTTTAAGTTCCATTGAAATTTAAATATAAAAAAAACATTAATAAATGTAAATTTTAAAAAATTAATTATTTGAACTAAAATTAATAATATTTTATGTATTTATACAATTAAATTATTACATAAGCCAACTCATTCCTTCCTAAACAAACCAACAAACGTTGTGGAGCCTTTGCTTTCAGGAATGATCATCCTACCAATTGCATGTTTTCCTTTCCCCAATGCCTCAGATATCGACTGCCCAACTATTGAATTAACTGCGATATTTCTTCCCAACCTTAGGATTAAGTCGTAGCATAACAGCCACAACTAAACATTCATTCCATAAACAAGACAAGCACAGCAAGACGCCCCAAAGCATATATATAGTTTTACAAGTTTTCCAGTGAAGTTATGCATCTCATGAACAAAAAAAACAAAAAACAAAAAAAAAAGAGTTATCTTGTGCTGCTTCTGGCTTTCTTTGGTTTCAATTCCCACCCTCTCCTTGTGCTTCTTCACATCTAACCATAAGTACTTGTTATCCAATTCAATAGCTAGAAAGTAATCAACATCAGAACTGGAAAAGAAAATGTAGGAGTAGGATAGAAAATCATTCACATTCTTGGAAGCAAACCAGCGGACAAGGTGATTGCTGTTTATTGTGTTGTGGAAAACTGCTCAGCTCAGTTTCTGTAATGATGACAAAGTTTGTACTGTTAGGGTAACAATTCTAGTTACAATGTTCTAATCCTAGCAACATTTTTCAACTGTACAGCAATCATTTCTAAACCAATTGATCATTGCCAAGCAACATTCTCCTGAATTTATTTTGTCTAGATTGCAAAGTAAAGGTTAATGCACCAACAATGATTTCTCAAAATTAACAGCGTATCATAAGTTTTTTGAATTAATAAAACAACACCATCTTTATATTTTCTTAAAAGGAAACTAAGGAAAGGTAAACTTATAGCAGAAAATCATAATTGGGTATATAGAACTAATTGAAATGTTGCTAGGAGCTTCATCAATAGCATGTTCATGGGTCCCTCTATCCGAACAATAAGAAATAAGGTACACGTACAGTTTATAGTCATGAGTTTTATGAACCAAGAACAATCTTGGGATTATCAAATTCAAATTTGCACATTATCATTAAAAAAAAAGTAAAAGAAATTAAGACGTGCAGATGACCTGCATATTTTGTGATGCAATTTGCTAAGATATTACTTTCTAGCGAGATGATATCTTGAACTTAAATTCCAACTTACTTCCGTTCTTTGGGAAAATGGAGTTTGATCAAGCAAGGAAGTTCAGCTAGATCAACCTGAGGCTTCCCCAACAAAATACTCCTCAACTTTTCATCAGTGTTGACTATGTTCTTGTTGTTTGGGTCCTAGTGAAGACAACAAACCCAAAATATTTAGCAAAGTTGGAGAAGATGAAAAGCTTACAGTTTTTAATCCATAATGCATAATTAGAACCTATTGAAGAACAATAATAAGAAAGGCTTTTCAAGCTTGGAAGCACAGTAACAACAAAATGAGACGGTTTAAAGACTATGAAATCAAGACGATTTAACTGCAAATTTTGTCCTTTTTCAAACAAAAAAAAAATGTTTAAGGTTTAATCACATAGCATCAAATGTTTTGACGGACACATGCTCTACCATGAATAACCCAAGAATTTAAGAACTAGCAATTAAAAATAGATTATATTGGTGGTAATAACAAAATAACTAATTTGGTGAAGAAAAGAATGTACATAGCGTACATTTACAAAACAAAAGGAGTTATGCTTTCATTTTCCCTACCAACAACAGCGCACAATTATCTCAAGGGATACCAATTGCCAATGGCTCTTTAGCCTGGTGGCACAATACCCCTTCATGAGATATACTTCCCCAAATTTAATCCCATGGCTCGCAGTAGCGAGCAAGTTCAAAAAGAGAGAAAAATTTAAATGCATGGGAAGTAACGATACTGCACAAAAGGCTATGATAGGAATGATGTGCAAAAAAGACAAGTTTGAAATAGAGACAATATATATATATATATATAAACTACTTGAAGACGAAAAGAACCTGAAGATTATTAGTCTTGATGTAGGACCAGACACTCATGAAACAGCCCAACCGAGAAATCTGAGATTGACCCACAAAGTCTCTAAGAGTTGAAGGAAGATTAACAAGATCAATTAAATTAGCAAGCTTCTTTGGGTTGTCTCTGGCAGCCTTTTTCATCTGTTGTGGCAGCATTCTCTTGGAGCCTGACCGTGCTTACTTTCTGCAATCAGAAATTTTAAAATGCACAAATCATCATCTGCCACCTGATCTTGAATTAAATAAAACAAAGTCTGTTACTTTCAAGCAAACTTCCTAGATTGGAAAGAACATACTCAATTGAATCATCACAAATGCACATTGCAAAATTGATCGTTAAAGGTCATTTGAAAAAAAATTAGTATTAGTTGTCGAAATTTTTGTATATGCCATCCATGACTCACAACAATAAAAAGGGCTAGCCGGATGCTTAAAGTGCTCTCAGCTATCTCAAGGGTGATAACCTTTTACTTGCAGGTTTTTACCAGGTAAGTTGTTTTCTCAACCCATCATCCACAAGTCACTAAATGCACAATTTTACCAGTTGGGTCGATGCGCGATGTCTTTGCAAACAATACAAATAAACAACAACAAATGGTAACAAATATCTCTCCCAGCTTTGATATTTTTCCTCCCTCTTATCGATGAATATTGATGTTCAAAAAATAAAAAGCAAAAAAAAAACCTCACTTTTGGGTTTAAATCTATTATCTAAGTTCGAGGGCCAGAATTTTGCCCTAAACGATGTCATCCATCCATCAAATGTTTAACTATCACAAGGATTCTTAACGTGTCACAGAATCGAGTTCCAGGTAACTAAAGTTCGAGTCTACCACTCAGTGACGAATTTAATCAAACATTTTGTGTGCAAGCGCATAGAAGCCAAATACTTCTAAAAAGATTATATATACACCAAGAAGTACAGAGGAAATATAACAACTGAAATAGAGAAATACCTAAAGAACGAAAATTCATAAACAGGGATGTGAAACGGTTCTGCTTTGAGAGAGAGACTATTGGAAATTCTTCAGTTCTTTTTTGCAGGATGCGCAGGGAATGGATCTGCACATTTATACTCTGTCCATAACCCACAAAAAGATTTTTGATAATTAATTATTAAATATTATTTAAAAAGAAATGAGAATAAAAATAAAATGAATATTAAAGTCTTCTTTTTCAGCGAGTAAATTATATAAATTTATAAAATTTATATATTTTTAATGAAAATTTATATATTAATAAATTTATAATATTATAATATGAATTGAATTTATATAAAAAAAATTTTAAATTCATCGAAATATTTTTTAAAAAATTTTCATCATTAAATTTTGGATTTCATTGGAAGACAACATAATAAATAACAAACAATATTATTTGAACAACAACAACAACACTTGAATAAAACAAAACCTCTAAATAACCCTCCTTCCCCTCCTTCCATCTCCTTCAGCCTCTCCATAGGATATCAAACTCTAGATCAAAATGGCCCTTGTAGAAAAACATCTGATAACACACAGCAGATTGTTGATGGTGATCCTCCTCAGGAAATTCCCACAGTCTTCCCCAGCAACCATAGAACAAGAGCTAATTCAACTCCAAAAATTGAGTGTAATGTACTCCTATCAAGTGTGAATCCATACACTGTAATCCCAGCTCTGTTGTTCTCGAAATATCCCACTGCCAATTCCAAATCCATTCACATATCATCAGTTTAGTTTTTTTTTTTTTTTTTTCAAGGTAATCAACTTCGTTTTTTCAGCAAATTACATAGTGGGTTGATTCAAAGTTTGTGTTTTTACCTAACGCTTGTCTCTTCTGGAATGAAATGGTGCTATATGCATAGGCTGGGATCAGCTTGGAGTTGTCAAGCTCATCTTCTTCGTCACCGGCATCATCGCCTTCGTCATCTGTGGTGGTTAAGATAATTGGTGCCCTTGGTGTCTCGCCTTCTGTCGGATCAAATGTGTCTAGTGTTGAGCAAATATGCCACTTGGCTGCCAGGCTCGTAACAGATTGTGCCTTGTGTGTGATTTTTGTAGCACTCCGCAATATTATCAGCAGCCCTGTGACAAGGGTTATGGAACATAGCTGCAGATGGAAAATTTGGATCGGAGTTAGCAGGTCAGTAGCCTGAAATTACAGAGATTACTCGGAAAGCACATACCACAAGTTCCCCAGCTCTGTAAATATTAACCACAGAACCAGACTTTGTAGTGATGAGCAAGGAAGCAAATTGGCTTCCTGTGACCAAGATCAAAGCACATAAAACGAATGCGCGATATCGATGGCTGATGATCCTCAAATGCCTTTTGATTCTGAGGTGCTCGGACAAGACAGACTCCACATCAGAATCAACTTGGAAAACTTCAGCAAAGTCTTGGAGACGTAGGATTTGAAGGTGGCAGATAAGATGGAAAAGAACACAGACTAGGAAGATTGTAGTGGTACGGTAAAGCCAGGAACACAGCTCCATGATGCAAGCAACCGTGTCGCTCAGGATAACATTTCCTAAGAAGGGAATTTGAGAGGCACCAGAAGCGTACCACCATATCTTGTAAGCAGATTCTGCTACAAAACATGGAAGGACGAAGATTGACAGAAGCATCAACGACCTCTGCAAGCAAATTCAGGAATTGCTATTGTGTCATGGGCTTATAGTAACACAAAATGAAAGCTGAAAAGATTCATGATGCAATTGAATGATTTATAATCCTACATGATAGACTTGATCCCTTGATGAATCTCACACGAAACAGAGTTTCATGCGGATGCAAACTTCAGGACAAGGTTAGATCACATGTTTGACAGAAGGTGAAGAGATCAAATTGAAGCAAAAGCATACAGATACGGATCACGGGGAATCTATTCCCTTCCATTGCATTATTCTACGGGGGAAGCTTGGAAACAAAGCTTTCTAGAAAATGCAGACAATATATAAACTATATACTTTCCAGATATCTCCAAGATCATAAAGAATTAAATTAATAATGAAAGGTAAAGCAGTAGCCACAAGCTCCCATTTCCAAGCAATATTAAAAAACATGAAAGCTATAATAGATAATGATAGTTTCTTTATATTCCATAGTTGCAGAAAGAACAATATAGAACTTTCATTTCCCCAAAGCCATAGGTTTTCTTTTGTTTTTTTTGACAAAAAAATTCCATTTTTGGGTAGGATTCTAGAGCTGTAACGATCAATTTCATCTAAAGAAACCATTTTTTGCTGCCAGTTGCCATCATTAGTGACACACAAGATTCTAAATGACCCACGAATGAAGGACAATTTGTGTATCAGACCTCTCCGTTTCCTTCTAATGCGTCTTAGCTCAACAAAACCCTTACTAAAGTCAAACTTCATTGTTAAACCAGACAGAGAAAACAACAAAATAGAAAAAGAAGAAATAGCCATTTACGGGTTCTGTACTTCGCAATTTGAATCTTATGTACCTATCAGACTTTGGTTTTCTGATAGACAAGAGAAAGCGAAAGCTACCAACTTTTCCGATCAAGAATTTGAATATATAATGAATCAAATTAAAGGAAAACAAAAAAGAAACCCAGTTGACGAAATCGAAACAATATGATCTCAAACAGGGAAAGGAAATTTAAAAAGAAAAGATAAGAGGAAGAAAGAAGCAAACTTACATTGAGCTGACTAGTGTAGCCTTTTCTGACGGTTTCGCTTTCATCACAAAGCTTATCAAAGAACAAGAACCTTCTCAAGCCATATTTCCTAATAAATTTAGATAAACAAACGAAAGACAAAGTAGCAACACTGCTTAAAGACAATTGAACGACGGCATCATAAGGTCGTTTATGGTTACTATCACAAGAAGAACAAGCTAGAACGAAATGGGAAATGGCAGGAACAACGATGGCAAAGAGAATAAAAATGAACCAAGAAAGACAAGTAAGCCATATATTAGATTGATCAACACACATCCACCGAAGATATGATCTGAAACTCTTTAATTCATCGTATGCATGGGATACACTCCTCGTATATTTGTTGCCTTTTCTTTCCAATAACGGGTCCGTATAGTTGCTGCTGCTGATGGTGACGGTTTCCACTTCTTCCATGGATATTTCTGAGGTCGAACAATTCACTTATTCATTCATTCATGAATGGGTTTTGAAGAAGGAGAGACTTGCAGAGAGGAGGAGAGAATTGAGGAAACTGTGAATTTCTAATGATAGATTTGGCCTGCTTGTTATTATAAGGAGCTCTTGGACTGGAAGTTCGGAAAGAAGGCGCTAATGATTATGGTTTTTTTAGTAGATTCACGCGTTTCTACAGGGGAGTGGTGGGTACCGTCCAATGGGTTGTTACCATATTTCGCCTGAAGCCATGTTCTAATACATATCTTTTAAGGTAATGATTCCTTAATTTTAAACTTAATGTAATGAAATGGTTAAAATTCCCTTTTAATTAACTTAAAATTATGGTAGTGGAGATGTTTCCTTTCCCTATCAACAAAAATTAAACTTAAAATTACAATTCTAATAATACTAATATATTTATTTAAAAATAATAATTTTTTTATTTTGATTCTATTTTAATTTAAAAATTAAAATTGAATTGTTAAAATTACTTTCAGAGGTATTTTATTCTACCATTTAATTATTGAGTTTACCACTTTTAAGACATATTATTGATTTGGATATTTAAAAATGCATGTTAATTTTTTAATCCATCAGAGCTAATAAAATTCCAACCTTACTTAATAAGAAGTAGTATTCCTTTTCTAATATCATCCAGAAATATCTTTTTTTTTTATATATAATATGATTGATTAATTAAATTTTTATTTTTCAATCTCATTTTACATATTATGTAATTTTAAAGATTTTAAATAATTTCATTTATCTTATATATAAAATTATTTTTAAAGTTGGAAGATTCAAAATTTAAATTTAGAAGAGGTATTTTTTAAAAAAATTATTAAATTTAAAATAATATTCTAAAAAATAAAATAAAAAAGCTAATTGAATTGACTAAATTGAAAATATTCAATTTTAATTTATTTATTTTTAAATCAAAAAAATTATTTTAATTGAATAATTAGATCGATGAAATATAAAATGAGATGGAATATAATGGATTAAAAAGGAAGTATTAGTTGTGTTTGGGTATTTTAATTGCATAATAATAATAATTAATGTTGTAAACAAATGGTTAAAAAGATAACGAATGGAAAGAGAATGGAAGAATGTACAGCTGGTAGGTTGGATAGGTGTACAGGTGAAGCGTCATCTACGGAGAACGACCAACAATCCCTTTCCACGTCACATGGTACCCCTCCAGCTTTCTATTTGTTGGCCTTTTTCTTAATAATCTAATTTACTTTCATGATGACAGGTTTTAATTTTATATAATTCTATTTTTATTTAAAATCATATCATTAATACTCAAATAATCTAATTATTTTTATCATACTAATTTACTATTTATTTCTATTATCACCCAAACCTAATAATTTTTAAATAATTTTTTCATTTTAAAACACAAAGCTTCTTACTTTAAAATATGGAAAATTAAATGAATAATTAATAATAAATTAAATTTAAAAAATTATATAGATTTATCAAAATAATAGATATTATAAATCAAATATTTATCATCAAAATAACTATTATTGACAATTCTAGGATTAATGATAATTGAAATTTTCGAAATCTTTTTTCATAATTTATTTAGATTTAATAATAATAAATAATTGAAATTGATATTTAGAAGAACAATTAATTTCTCACATTACCTTTTCATTTTTACTTGATTATGAATTTCAATTAATTAAATAATTATAAAAATTAATTAATTAAACTGATAATTAAATTAAGGTGATTAAAGTTAAAGCCCAAACAATAACATTTAAAATAAGAATTTGATGGTGTTTTAGGGAGAGTCAAATGAAATGATGTGAGAATGTGATGGGTGGCATATGCATCTGAATTTATTAATATTATTTATTGATCTGATTAGTGAATGCCATGTTCAAGGTTTTGTCTTTTTGTTTGTAATTTTCATTGTATTTTTTTGGTATTTCACATATCAACCAATTATGAATTTCCACCTATAACCATTAATTATAAAAAATTAATCATAAATTATAAAATGCATTTATATCTTTTTATTTTATCTCATTAAAGTGCAACTCATGCTTTATCATTGATTATATTATATTATATTTTTAAGTGATTTTTTTATTTATACCTCATTCTTAATTAAGTTTTACATATAACGAATGAGTTATAATTTATTAGTAATTAAAATATTGCTTCCATTTGAAATAAATATATTTAATGAATAAAATTTATGTTTAGCTTCGCAAAAAAATTATTATTATCCTTTGTATTTTGATATCTCACATGTGTGACACGATCAAATAAATTCTAATAAAAACCATCTTATAATATTATTAAATTTAAAATTAATTTAAATGAAATAATAGCTATTTATGTTATTAAAATCTATTGGGATCTACAAACATCTCTCGATCCATTCATTTTAAATATAGCTATTATGATAAACTCTTCATGGTATTACCAAAAGATTTTTTATTTTTTCTAAATAATAATTTTTTCAACACATTATTGATTTTATTTTTATATCATAAAGATACACGTACACTAAATTCATATTTGGTTTATTGGTGAACAAATATCAAATCCTTATGAATTTTTATAATTTTAGCCAAAATTTTAAAGTTTGATAATAATATCTAAAATTAAGAAATTATTTACAATAATAATTAGTCCATACAACCGGTCAAATTCTAGTCCACATGACTATTGTCGTATCTTTTTTAAATATTATTATTAACATAATAACACTACACAAACAAAAAAAATGTCATTTACAATTTTAGCCTAACTTTTGCATATTTTTATAATTTTAATGTCACACCTTAATTCGATCTAACACACTCTTGTATAATAATTAATAATCTCCTAAGTAAGAAAATCATTCATTATTCAATAAGAGATCTATACTGTTTTTTTTTAAAGTCATAGTAAAACCAATACGCAAAATGCATTGTCATTATATCATCAAACCATCATTGAGTAAATAAAAACTGTATATTCTAATTACACATGATTAGGTGGTCTTGACAATACATGCAACCCAAAAATATATCATATAAGTCTTATTGTCGCTAAAGTTAATATAATCAATTGCATATAAACAAGCACACAATGGAGTATGTTACATTGGTCTCAAACTGCTTCAAGGTGGAGATTCTTCAAAATCATAACATTCTTTGACTGTAGATCAATCAGCCTAAATTCTCGTCCAAAGGTCCTGATCCAGCATTTATCAAATGACAAACGCTGAATATAAAATTCAATGATGCTATAAAATAAGTAAATGACATTAGCAATATATCAAAACAACATATTAAAGTCAAATCACGATAAACAATCGTTTAACAATATAACTATATCATATCATACCATACCATACCCTTTTTGCATCTCTCATAAGCTATTATCATCAACACATATAACATATCGTACAACGATAGGAACAAATACCATAAAAGAATCTACTATAACTTTATCGGTATCAAATATTGTATTGTACATTATTTCTCTATGTACATCTCTATATAACCACGATTGTAATGTTTTCATCATTCCATCCACTATACTTTCATGATAAATGTATGATAATGTATGTCTATGAGTATGCATTCATACTTTACATTCTCCCTCTGATTTTCTTGTAACATTTCAATTCTTTTTCTATATGATTGTATACAATCTCGTACTGGGTCTATTTATCTATGTACAAGTACTGTATCATTCTCTGGTTCCCATAGGAACATAATATTTCTCCATGGTTCCATAATAGGAACCTATATTGTATGATTCCATAAAGGAAATCAATAATAATTGTATGACCCAATACATTTTCATTGAATATTATTCTGTATATCACTTGCTTTTCCCCTTATATCATTTGTATGATATGTCATGAATATGTCTTTATATATGGATGATTCATGACATGATGCATAAATGATGCTTTAATGATCATATGCAATAATGATCATATAATACCATTCATAGTGTAAGCTCATCACTTTGCTGTCATAAGCAATCAAGTGAAAAGTCATCCTTTTAAGACCTTATATGGGATCATAAGGTGAATAGCTCAATCATTTAAATATAGAGACATCATTTCAAGACCTTAGATAAGGTCATGAAGTGAAAAGCACAAACCTGCTATCGCTTTACCTTTATCGATAACCTTATAGAAATATGAGTCTCGTCCATTAAACCTGTAACATTTTCATTTTACATCCATTTAGTCAAGTCATTCATACATAATTTTTAGCTTAGCATCTTAAGTAATCCATATTCAATCATGTTTCATACAATCTTAAGAAATACACACTTCTGCTCTTTATTCCTAAATTAGACAGCACATTGAAATTCAATCTACTTACACATATAATCATCTTTTTCATTAACCTTTAAACATATCAAACCTTAAAACAAATGCTCTTAATCATCATTCATACACCTCCATTAGCAACCAAAATGACTAATTCTAGGATTACAACTTAGGGATTTACATAAATCCATATATCCCATCAAAATTCCACCCAGTTATCAAAGAATACCAATTTCAATAGCGTAACTTTCCTATATTTCACCAAGCAATCTAGTACTTATATTTTAACATCATTAACACAAACTCTACAAAATCTACTTTTCTATTAAGCTTGTATGAAGACATAAAGAATAAGAAAATGTCACGTTTTTTGGCTGCGTAACATGCTCCCGTAGCATGATTATCAATTCTTTACTTTAGAAAATTAATAATCATCCTACAAAGGATTAAAATCTTAATATGACAAACATGCAAAGTTTTTTTTTCCGTACATTATGAACTAGCAATTAAAAATAATTCATCAATTTATTTTAAAAGATAATTAAACATTTATTAAAAATCACACACTTAAATATTATAACATACACACATTATTTCATTTATGTATAATATCATTGGTGTCATCGTAATGTTAATCTTATAAAAATTTCAAACATAATAATTTATATGTATTATTTAATTTATTATCATTATGCTCGAAGAGTAAGTTGCACGTTGTTCGAAGAATAGAAGTCCACTTCAAAGTTTCTAAATCAGCTGCTGACACTGTTATATCCTGTGCTCTCGTGTGTTGCTAGTGCCTACATTCATCAATTGACAAACACTGAGTATAAAACTCAGTGGTGCTAGTACTGTTACACCTGCTGTCACATCCGCATTAGTAGCATTTTTTTACACATTTGCATTTTATGCATGAGAAGGAATGATGTATGGAAAGTATGATTATGAGTATGATATGCATGAATGGAATTTCATAAGATATAGAATTTAAAGTGAAAAGAGGTAAAAGAATAGGTTAAAGTGATGAAAATAGAGTATTCATGCTTTAAGAAGTGCATTTTGAATGCTTATGAAATGTGGTTCTAATAATGTCTTCGAATCAATTTTATAAGTGAAAAGAAATGATTAGATATGTCAAACATGATATTCTATATGAAAGTAGAGGTTAGAATGTATATTAGGAAGTAAAAAAATGAAATTAGAATTTAAAATAAGTTAAGTTGGAAGTAGGGGTATTTTGGTAATTTCACTTATACAGAGGGGTATTTT